>CATKHJ010017771.1:0-11877 GCA_949750685.1 Vernicia montana | reverse complement strand
AACTAATCCACAAAGAATTTATTATTTAACACAAATTTATTACAAATAATAACATTAAAATATAATTATTATATAATATATTATTTTTTGACATAAATTAGTATTTTACAACCTAAACCAAAAATTATTTTTTCAATAATGCCGTACAATAACCAAAAAAAAAAAAAAAATTAAAACTAATGTTGTACAAACAATTTTTTCAAACATACACTAAATATTATTTGACATAACACACTAAATATTATTTTTGATATTATTATTATTATTTTACAAAAATTTAACAAATAGGCAAAAAAAATTAATAATTACAGATATGGTAAAAACAAATATAAAAATTAAATATATTAATTTAAACATAATAATTAAAAAATACATTTTTTTGATAAATCTTCAAAAATGTAAAAATATCACCTGAAAAAAAAAGTTAGATAATTTAAATAATTATACAAATTATTTTTAAAATTAAAATTAATTTGTAAAAAATACTTTTTTTTTTTGGAGAGAAATTGATAGAGGGAGCTGAGATTAAAGGGGATTGAAGGTGGTGAGAGCTCTTCATCCAGTGGTAATATATAAATTTATTTCGCTGCACAAATCCGGCACTATAAGTGTCGGATTGACTGTGAATGAGTACACAAATCATTTAAGGAATCTCTAAATCCGGTATTATAAATACCGGATTCAGAGATTTATCTGCTAATCGGTCATATCAATACAAATCTAGTAATTTGACATTCGGATTTGTGCTTATGTGACACTTCAATCCGGATGTCAAAGTACCCGATTCAAAAAAAGTAAATTCTGGTTGTTTAACAACTGGATTTTAACTCTTTTGACTGAAGACTGACTGGCATATTCTTGAAAATATTTTCAAAACCAGCATATTTGGGTAATTATGTTTTTATAATAGTATATATTAGTAAATTGCCCAACAAAATTACATATCCAGTTGATAAATAAAAAATATCACGAGGAATTACAGCTGCATCTCGATCATTACTGTCCCTGTTGTTGAGAGCATCAACAATCACCTTTGCATCCCCCTCAAACACCACCTGCTGAAGCCCTTGTTAAAGGCAAACCCGTACAGATAAACGTAACGCCACTGCCTCCAGAATTTTTGAATTTAATGAAAGCCACCTTACAAGACCCGCATAAATTAACTCTCCACTGGAATTCCTTATCACTACGCCCAGACCACCAATGTTAACTTTAACAAAACCCAATGGATGAGGATTCTAGCAACTCTGACGTGCTGCTTGTGACTGCGTAGAGGGAGATTGAGCCAAAGGCTCATCGTGCGAAGTAAGGGCTGTCCTATATTCTTCCTCCTGAGCTGCAGCTTTCACAACGATAGCAGAGACATCCCATATGAGATCATTGAAGACCTGATCATTCCGAGCCTTCCAAATACGCCACAAGATACCATTGAAGCCTGACCATTATTTATACTGGTAATTGACTTGAAAATATAGCTCCGCTAGCATTTAAAGTCAAGAGTGTGGGAATGCTGTTGACCTTAACATAAAAGGAGATGAAAGCCAAACTTGCATGGCAAAGAACATGTACATATGTTCAACAGATTCTTCAGCATTCAAACACAAAGGACAAGTAGAATCAATGCCAGGGATTCGACGGGCTAAATTCCTTCTAACGCTCAGGCTATTATGACAGAGTCTCCAGAGAAACAACTTCAGTTTGTTTGGTACATGAAATCTCCAGATTTCTTGCCAAGAAAACCCATCAGAAATGGAGTTAGGAGAAAGGACCGCCGGTTGTGAAACCATTGTAGACACCATATTTTGTCCAGGTTATTTTAATTATTTTTTGAAGAATATGTGAATTTGGTTTCTGGTCTGGAATTGAACCCACTTCAAGTGCAAAAATGAAAGGAAAACCCAAAATACAGTCTATGAAACAATTGTTATTGAATTGGTTTTCTGTCAGTTGGTGGATGAACCTGCATGTATGAATATGACATGGGTTTTTGTTGTTTCTGATGATGAACTTATCGATTTGCGATGGTAAAACAGAGTCTGTTATCTGATGATGAACTTTTGGTGTTTTTAATGTTCAAATGGTGAAACAATGTTCGATTGGCCGTAATTAGAGAGGTTTGCTTTGTGTATTCTGTGTTTGGGCTTTTACTGTATATGGTGAGGTTGAAAAGTTACTGTTGATTTGAGGCCTAAATCATTGATTGTGAAATTGCGGGTTGATGAAGTGAATGCATGAGTTAATTATTCCAAGTGTTCATTCTAGAGTTATTGCAATGTTGATAATTTGAAATCATTTATGTGCTTTGCTAATGGATAATTTTGGGTTCTTTGAGTTTATTGTTGTTTGGAATATCGAAAATGCTAAGCTAAATGAACATTAATACTGTGAAATTCTTATTTGGATTTGTTGGAGTTGAGAAAAGAGTTTATTTAGTTGTATATATATATATATTGAGAGTATGGTTGAATTTAGAAATCTTAGGGGGTTAAATCATGAGGCTATAAATTCGAACTTGAAATCTTGATGTTCATGTATGTTAATTTCTGTTTGTCGGGTTTTGTTTTGATTCTTTGCTTGAAATTCTGATGATGGTGAGAGTCAAGTGGCAGTGGTGTTGCTTTTGTTAAGGGATAATGTAAATTGAAAATCTGTTATACCTGTAACTTATCTATCTCTATCATTTCTATCCTTTGAGTAGTTACAAAGCATTTGTATAGGATCAGAATTCAACTTGTCAATTAAAAAAGTTCTCTCGCTTGTCTTTAGCTTCAATTGAGCATAAGAGCATGTATCCCTTTCAAATTAACTCTGTTGTTTGGGGACCTGCTCCTATACTTTCTAGTTTAGGACATCGTTATTTTATTTTATTTATCGATGATTTTTCCAAATACATATAATTGTATTTGATCAAAAATAAAAGTGATGTTTATTCTTCTTTTCTTCATTTCAATTCTCTTATTGAAAGACAATTCAACACAAAAATTACGGCTTTCATTCTGATTGGAGAGGTGAGTATCAAAAATTAAATTCATTGTTCAAAAATCTTGGCATTATATATAAAATTGCTTGTCCCTATACAAATGAGAAAAATGATAATGCTGAAAGAAAAATCAAACATGTTGACACTGGACTCACTTTATTTGCTCATGGTCAAGTTCCTTTAAAATTTTGGAATTATGCTTTTGAAATGAGTGTTTCTCAAATTAATTCCTTACCTTCTCCTATAATTCAAAATCAATCACCATTCTTTATTTTACATAAAAAAAAAAGAGCCTAATTACTTGGATTTTCAACCATTTGGATGTGTTGTGTTTTCTTTACTCCGTTCTTATAATACAAATAAGTTCTCATTTCGAACAAAAAAAAAAAAGGTGTGTTTATTTAGGCAATAGTTCATCTTATAGTGCCTATTATTGTCTAGACACTTCTACATACATAATTTATTTGGCAAGGCATGTTAAATTTCATGATAAAATTTTTCCATTTAAAGAAATAGTCCAATCACCAATGGTCATTGCTCAAAATAACGAACCATGGCTTAATATTTATGGGCATTACACACCCACTGTATACTCGGATCGCAAAGAGTCTTCCCAACCCACCTCACCCATGCCTAATTCAGCTCAAGTGCCCACATCACAACATAATCCGATTTTTTCTCCAGCATCTACCACTACCACTACAATTACAACTTCAATACAAACTCCTTCTTTATCTCCTACTTAATCTAAAGATAACACTCTTACTTCATCTCCTTCTTCTCTTCAAAACACTCCAACCCCATCTAAAACTTCTCTTTCCAAATTGACAACTGCCTCACCCTTATATTTTAATCAATCCCGACTCCCTTATCTCTAATTAGTTCCCGCTCATCTCTACCTAATCAAATACATACTGCCCAAAGTAGTCCAAGTCTAAATTTGATTGTAACTGACACTCAAAATTCCCCTCAGCCTATGCCTACACCTCAACGAACACAAAAAATGTTGAGACCGACAACATTCATCAAAAAGAACTACAATATCTTCAAACGACAAGCCCATCTAGCTGAAAAATCTTATTTTTCTTCATCTCCTCCTCAAACAAAGCCCAAAACCTATAAGCAGGCCAGCAAATTTAGTGAATGGCAAGCTGCTATTCAATATGAAATAGCCGCTCTTCTGTCTACCAACACATGGAAATTGGTTCCAAGGCCTCCGAATACAAATATAGTTGGCAATAAATGGATATTTCGTATTAAAAGACATTCGGATGGCTCGGTTGATCGCTACAAAGCTCGCCTTGTAGTGAAGGGATACACACAAGAAAATGGAATTGATTATTCAAAGACGTTCAGTCCAGTGGTCAAATTCACTACCATTTGAACTATTTTGTCCTTGGCAATCTTGAATGGTTGGTTTATACGACAATTGGATATCTCGAATGCTTTTCTTGATACAGACATTTACATGGAACAACCGTTGTTGGGTTTTATAGACTCTAATCATCCTGACTATGTTTGTAAATTACAACGATCACTGTATAGGCTAAAGCAGGCACCGCGAGCTTGGTTTCAAAGGCTGACTCTTCATGTGGGAATTAGTTTTCATGCTTCAAAGGCTGACTCTTCATTGTTTATTCACAATACTGGTACTTCTAAAATACTAGTTCTTGTTTACGTTGATGATATTCTTATAACAAGTACAACTGATTCTTTGATTAATTGGTTCATGGAGACTATCAAAAATGTATTTCCAGTTAAAGATTTGGGTGACTTTAAATTATTTCTTGGGCATTCAAGCAAAATTCAATTCTAATGGTTTAATTCTCTCTCAAGAAAAATATATTCAAGATTTATTGGAGAAGAGTGGCATGAAAGACTCCAATGGCAGTTTCTCCCCTCTCCAAATCGTTGGGTGATCCTTTTCAAAAGGGAAACCTGTATCAGCAATTGGTTGGTAGCCTCCAGTACTTGACATTTATGCTTTCTCTGACTGAAGATCATTGGACAACAATAAAACGATTGCTTTGGTACCTAAAGCACACTATGAGTTATGGTTTATTCATTGCAAGAAATTCAATTTTGAATTTACATTGTTTTTCTGATAGTGATTGGGGTGGATGTCCTGATGATAGAAGATCAACCAATGGGTATGCGATTTACTTGGGCAAGAATTTAATTTCTTGGACGGCAAAGAAGCAGCCCACCATTGCTTGTTCATCAACTGAAAGTGAGTATAAAGCTTTGGATAATGCCACTGCAGAGATAATGTGGGTTCGGTCATTGTTGTCTGAAATTGGTTGTCTTTTGTCAACTCCTGCTACTTTATGGTGTGACAATGTTGTGCGATATACCTCACAACAAATCCTATTTTTCATGCCTGCACAAAACATATAGAGCTTGATTATCACTTTATTCGTGAACAAGTCAAACTTGGTTCAATTCAAGTTCGATTTATCTCCAGCGATGACCAAGTTGCAGATATTCTTACTAAACCTCTTGGAACAAGATTGTTTAAAAATCATAGAGACAAGCTTCGGCTTTTGTCACCTCCGCCATCAGCTTGGGGGGGGGGGGGGGTGTTAAGGGATAATGTAAATTGAAAATTTGTTATACCTGTAACTTATCTATCTCTATCCTTTCTATCCTTTGAGTAGTTACAAAGCATTTGTATAGGATTAGAATTCAATCATCATGATCATGTTTATATATACAGATATAATCTTTGTATTTTATGGAAGTGAAAATCAATACATTAAAACGACTTCTCTCCTTCTCATAACACCAGATTTGACACCTTTTTGAATTTCATGGAATTAAATGGTTAAAATTACACACCTGCTATTTTGATGAATTTCTTGAATATAAAATTCAATCTTGAATCTGCTTATTCAAAATTCAAGAGAATTGGACTTAATGTTTGCTGTTAATTTCACAATGTTAAAATGAGAAAACTTTGCTGCATTATTTTTGGCATTTGCTGGTTTGATTAGAAGTTGCTTAGCTGGGATTAAAAATTGCCCTTCTCTGAGGTGTTCAATATCTAAAGTGCATTTGCATTTTCTTGTACTTAATGATTTTATGTTTTGAGCATGCAAATGAAAATGGGAATTACGGTCATAGCATAAACCTGTTGAATTTTGGCTAAGGATTCTTAGGACTTTAAGCTATTGATGTGTCATATTTGGTTTGTATAAAATCACGCTCGTTTTTATATGACTCAGCTATTTGGGAGTTCATGGATGCATTTGGCTCATTAATTTAATAAGGCATGAATACCTCATGGCTATTTGTTTGAGCTTGGGAATGACCAGTGTGGCATTTTGCATAATTTGAAATTGAATGTTCAGGTGGAAAATTTAAATGTTACTTGCCACACCAGGTTTGTTGGTGTTTAAAGGTCTTACATTTATGCCAATTAGAATATAATAGAAAATTCATTTTAAGCTAATTTTTTATTTTTAAAAATTAATGTGTAGGGTGCCTAACATCTTCCTTACTGAATCCAAAATTTTTGTTTAACAGACTAATTCTTAAAATGGTTTCCCACTGAACCTTTAAAAACAAATAAGTAAGTGGCGACTTCATTTTTTTTTTTAATTTTTTTTCTCTTTTTTACCATTTTTTTCACGGTGTTTCTTCGGGAAAATGTTGTGACACCCATAGCTAATTGATAACTTGACTTGATAGTGTACATTCCAAAATTAGTATAATGCCAAATGAGTGTATCATCCTTTTGTGAAAAGGGACAGAGAAATGCCAAGAACAATAGTAGCATATGGTTTCGAAATCATCTGCCTTACTAAATTCATATCCCAACAACCAAAGTCATTATCAATGAGTTGATGAACCCACCGAATATCATCTAGTGCATTCTGTTGTAATTGAGCCTTGAAAGGAAAAGTAGAAGGTAGCCATCCATCATCCTTTACATGAATATCCTTCACATTGTATCCTGATCAGTTCCAAATCTAAGAGTGTTTTGGGCTGGATTTCTTTGATGTGGACCTTATGTGATTTTAATAGCTTGCAAGAAAGACAAAGAGCATTAAGGGGCCAAGCCTTGTGCTTGGCAAAAGCCCTCTGATGCTTAAGTTAGCAATGGAGTTCTTGGTGGTTGTAAGGAAGATGGAGACTTTCTTGTAACCAGTATGCTTTGAGTGAAAGAATGAGGTGAGAGTATGTAGAAGCAGCTACCTCAAATTGAAGGTGTGTCTTGCCTCTTATACTCACCTGTTGCAATGACTTGCTGAGCAAGGAACGCGCACATCCCAAGGGTAATGATGGGTTGTCTGGTCCTTGGGGGTTAGTGTAAAACTTCTACTGTCAGAGAAGGTATGTGTTAGGTACATACTCAAAGCATGGTCTCACATGTGGAGCTAGGGTAGGAGCCGGTTTCCCCTAATAGATATTGCTTCTTAGAGCGGTCATCATTTAATGAATGAGTGACAACTGCTACAGTGGCTCACCATGTGACTTCATGTTCGTCGACGAGGAGAGTCTAAGGCGAGGAGCCCCCTCGCTTGGTGAACTGCTGGCTCTACTTAAGAGGCTTTTCTTCTTGGACTTGGATGCGAGGCCCATGAAAAGATCCCTTGGTGAATTGGGCTTTAGAGATATCAAACCCAATAAGATGTTGGATAGTTTCATTCCTCATCATAGGCCCCCCTGTTTCATCGAGACGAGGAGCAATTGAGGCTCGGTGAAACACATTTTCCTATTCAGTGCCATGGCAAGGGGGTTGCCTTGTCAGCACAGTTTGAGGCTTGACCTCGTCATCTTGTCTTCGCTATTCTCTAGTTGCTTCTTTAAGAAAGCTTGCATCAGCAACAAATCTCTTTATCTTCTAACAGTTGAGATAGTGCATTAAGTGAGGGGACAACTTCCAATGCCTTTATAAACATGTGGCTCAATGACAGCCAAGAAATTCAAAAATCGCTTGGAACGTGTCCGCTTCCATCATTTCACTGCCGATTCGAATTTCAAAATTAATGATTTGGAGAGGTTTTTTAGAGTCTTAGAGGTTTAAATACCCCTCTCTCTCATCTTTTAGGGTTTTTACCATTTTCTTCATTCTCTAATTGTTGCTACCATTCTTCTTTTTCTCTTAAGAATCTCTTACACTTTTCTCTGAATTTTTTCCATTTTCCTTCAAATAATCTCTTCTTTGTTCATCAATGGCTCCCAAATAAGATTTTGCTGTTGTGAAAGAATCTTTGGTTCAACACTAGCATTCTGTAAGTCTTACTACAAGAATCAGAGATTTTAAAGGTTTCAATAAAAATTTAGAGGGCAAGGCTGAGTTTGCTCTTCGCATCCCAAGAGAAAATGAAAAGATCTTTCTGGCCCCTGGTGATAAAGGTTTGGTAGAAATTCCTAAGGATGATAAGAATTACATCTTCTTTTACCACCAAATGAAGCCTGGATTGAGATGGCCTTTTTCTCCCTTCTTCGTTAACTACTTTCAAGTTAACCCGATGACGTTGCATCCGAACACCATCAAGCACATTCATTGCTTCAAGGTGATTTGCACTGCCTTAAAGGTAACCCCGACTCCCAAAGCATTCCAAGTCTTTTTTAAGCTAGTCAAATTGTCAGAGAGAGGTTCCTAAAGCACCTCGAAAAAGCCGTTTTGTCTCCTTTATATGGGAAAAGGCAACAAGATCGCAAACTGGAATAATAAGTTCACGTTATTGTGAGAAAGGTTGGTTCCGGGGAGGAAGGACCAGGCGCTTTAGATTCCTTGGACATTTGATGAACCCTGCTGCTGGCCTTGCTGACTGGCCCGCTGATTTGAGCGAGAAGGAGAAAATCACCATTAAGACCATCACGCGTGGCAACTCGCTTTATGACATAAAGAAGATAAGCATATGCTATCAATTGAAGGACGATCAAGGTATGATACCCTTCTTTTGTCGGATAAAAATGTGTCGGATGAGTTGCGCCTACCCACTTATATTTTGTTATTATTTTAACTTCTTTTAAGTGAATTCTTAATTTCCTCATGCTACTATTGCAGTGGAAGCCCTTATCGAGAACTATTGGATGGTCATAAACGAGCACACTAAAGGTGTGAAAACCAAGACCTACAACTTGGATGCTCAACTTCCCATCCTTGATGATGTGACCAACTAATTGAGGCTTTATACTAATGAGGATTGGGAAGTCATTGCTGAGGATGTTCCTCCTGCGAAGAGGACGAAGAAGACATCTAGTTGCAAGAAGCCTGCTCCGGGCATAAAATTTAAGCAGCCTATTGTTGATAAGGCTAAAAGCAGTTCGTCTCGTCCGCCAACTTCTATGAAAGGGAAAGAGACTTTGATAGAGCCTGCCCAGACCAAATTTCTTTTGCCACCTTCAACAGCAGGAATGGGACACCCTTTGGTTATGTATGATGATGATGATGATGGTGAGACTGTCCTTACTCTTATTCGTCATCACAAGACATTTTCTGAAACTTTTAACCCTGTTTTAATGACATCTTCAGAGGATATCTTGGAAGTTCCTCACCTACACTCAATGAAGGAGGTGGGATAATCGAGGAGGTAGAAGCGAGTCCAGAGATTCGATGTGAAGGGACTAGGAATGAAGCCCTTGCCTCCATCTTTATTGAGGCCCCCATCTCGGTCGAAGACTCCTCTTTACTTACAATAGGTTCATCTTCTTTTGTTTTCTGATATGTTGATGAAGCTTTTCTTCTTGTAACCCTAAGTTGAATTGACTTTTGCATTTTGTCTTTGCAAAGACTACAGTTGTTGAAATTGTTGTAGATAAGATTCCACCCACTTCTGTTTTATCTGCTTCATCAGCTCCTACTCTAAAAGCTTCTATTTCAGCAACCACTACTCTGTGAGGCCTCGCTCGAGCACCAGTATGATCCGCTAGAGGGAATCAAAATGCTCATTTGGGTTTGAACTCACGAAGAAGCCCTTGGGCTTAGATTGATTGATTTTGAAAAGTGATTTTGAGTCGCCACCTTAATTTTATTTTATTTGGAAAAAGTTAAGGAAAAAACCCAATTAAATGACTCCAATAAATATCCTAAAGGAAAAAGATCACTATCCTCGAAACCAAAGAGGATTTGGAGACTAGGATTTCGATTCATTTTAATTAGTTTGAAATTTAATAAAGTTGTGACTAAAAATTGATTTCATGAATTATGTACAATATAACAAATGCATGATTATATAAATAAATAAAATAAGGAGGAAATAAAAGAAAGAGAAAGATAAGTTAGAGTTACAACAAAAATCCAAATTAGAGAATACCTTCTTTTGCCCTTATAGGTTCTAGAAAAGTCACACATTCCCTAAACTAATCCTAATAAAATTAATGTAACAAAAGAAATTAAATTAAAGTGAAGAAGGTAATGAGGGGAGAAGTTGGTTAATTTTAATTGGATTCGAAGCTTGGATCAAGCATGCCTGTGTATCCCTTTGAATGAGAATCAGAACCCACGTAGTTCTCCCTTCTTGCGAAGGGGTTGTTTAGTCAAACCACTTTATCATGTTTTAATTGATTGATTGATTTTAATTGATTACCAAGTTGAATTAATTATTTCAGATTTTAATTAACTAACATAAATAAATCAATTAAGAGAGAAAATAATTAGGCAAGGAGCCCAAAAGGGAAGAAGAGAATAATCCCAAGGAGGGAAAAATAAATAATGAAAAGACTAATCCCAAAGAGGAAAAAATAAATAAATAATGAAAAAGAAAAGGGAAAGGAAAATAAGCTTACCTTGCGCCTGGAGCGGCTTCGAGATGGAGGAGACTTGTCTCAATCAGTGGCGGACTTGCCTCGGACAGTTGTGAGCCCTCAATTTTACACCCTTAAGATGTTGCTACAACTTGACACCTGCTAAATTTCATGCGCTACGCAGAGCCGGAACGGTGGTCCCGCTAATTAATTTTCAAGCATAATATTACAAGGAGACTGACATTTTTTCAATCCTGACTAGACTTTCTGTACCAGACAACACTTTCCTAAAACTGACCGGATTTTTCCTAAAACTGACTGCCAAAATGTTCGATAATTAATTTTGGATCTACCGCCACTGACCGGCAATTTTTTAGACTTCAGAAACCCTCAAAAATTGACCCAAAAAGCCTAAAAAATCGAATCGAAGCTTGAGACCCGAGATGGCTCACGGACGTTCGTGAGCCGTAACCGCGCGTCCGCGAGGCGCTTCCGTAGTAGCCCCGCGGACTCCGCGCGTCAGTGATAGACTCGTCAGTACGGGGCTAACGTGTCAGTCCCATACTGACACGTCCACCAGGCGACCGACTTGTCCACCAGACGTCTCAGCGGACGTCACTAGTGTAATACCATGAATTTTTAATTATTTTCGAAATATTATTTTCGTACAGAAATGTAATTATTAACTCGATTTACTAAAATTAATATTTTTATTTGAAATTACAGAATTAAAAAAATATTATATTTTTTATTATATAGTTTTTATTATTAATATAAGTTATAGTTAATATACAGTTATTATTATTATTATTATTAGTTAAAAAAAAATCGGGAGAGAGAGAGCGACAGAGAGAGAGAGAGAGAGAAATAATCCGACCACCGGCCGACCAAGGACCGTCACCGCCCACGCCATCGAGTAGCCTGGTGTCCGGCGATCTCACCAGCACCTGTCTCGCCTCGAACGGTCGACGGAGAAGAGAGAACGCGCCGAGCAAAGGAGCTTCGCCGGCTGAAACTTTCGAAGGAGATTCCGGCGGCGGATGGCGGCGATTCTGGTGTCTATGGAACGGTCTCGGTGAGAGCTTCATTTCTATACCTATCTCGCCACCTGAAAATCACCGGAGAAGGAGATCGAAAAATTTATGGCCGAACCTTTCGAAGCGTTTTCCGGTGAATTGGCGGCGCGTCTTGGAGAGTGA
>CATKHJ010017734.1:0-12927 GCA_949750685.1 Vernicia montana | reverse complement strand
TATTTTTTATAAAGTATTTTTTGAAATGATTAAAGAAAGTAAGACATGTTTTTTTAGGCAAGAAAAGAAGATATGTTAATCGCACGCTCTTGTTAACTAATAATTTCAATAATTAAAAATAAACTACTCTCCTAATAAAATAATAAAAGAAAAGAAAAGAAAATACACAAATCATAATTATAATCCGAAGCTTGTTTGATTACAAGATATGTGTGAATGAAATTGAAAATAGCTATAGATGAAATTGAAATTATGGGACTAAGAATTAGAATGTAAATCCTGCAAGTGGTGTTTGGTAAACAAATTAATTTACAAATTTACCTTTAATATAATCTTATTAATTATTAGGCCATCTCCAATCCGACTCTAAAACACCAATTTAATGTAATTTTTGGTGTAAAAAACTCTTCAATGGGACTCTATTATTTGCACCATATTCGGTGCAATGAATTTGGTGCTGCGTTATTCATTGCACCAAATTTGATCCAAAGAATATATGGCAATTTTTTTTAAAATTAATAATAATAATTATATATATTAAAAATATAATTTGATATGTAAAATAGGTTTAAAATAAAATAACAGTAATATATATATATATTATTTTTTTAATTTAAATTTAAAATATGTTAAATTAAAATTAAAATTTGTCTATAATTTGTTTTAAATTAAAATGGTGGTAGATAAAAATGCTCAATTTCAAGAATTCATTGCTCAATATAGACAAATCAATAATAAAGAGGCTCACATTGCACTTCGAAATGCATTAACTGAATATTTGTGGGAAAAATATACTAATTATGAGAATTAAAGTCGATAAATATTACTTTTTAATTGTGTGTGTGTTTTTTTTTTTCAATTAGATGTAATACTTGTTGTCCAACTTTGTAATGTGTTTTTATATATTAAATGTAATATTTTTGTGGTATTTTATATTAATTGTAATGATTTTTATATATTAAATGTAAAGTTTTATGGTATTTTATATTACTTGTAATGTCTAATATTTTATATAATAAACATAATTTTTTTTATAAAATAATTAATTTTAAAATTTTGATTATGTAATTAAATATTTTTTTTAATATTAATTACTATTTAAAAAATAAGTAGGGAACTAATTTAAATTTTGATAATTAAAATAGAGGAAAGAAAGAGAGAATATTATAAAGAATATTTTTTTTAATGTAATATTTTGTATGATGGGTTGGAAATGGAATAGCAGTTAAAGGCATCTCCAACTCATGCCAATTATGGCATGGATTGGCCATATCACACCAAATTGGTGTGGTGTAATAGTGCTGCATTAAATTTGGCATGGCACTGTTGTAATGCCATTATTTTTTTTTTAATTACAAAAGAAAACCTAATTGTTATTATTATTAACTATTTAATGTAATATTTGTTTTGTATGTATTTTTTAAATAAAAATTTTATTTTGCTTAATATATAAATAGTAAATCGGTCTTTTTATAATCTATAAAATAAAATAAAATATTTATTTTTTGTAATATTACTAAATAACAAAATAGATTTTTATTGTATGAATATGTAAAAAAAAAAAGATTTGGGCATAATTTGTGAAATAACAAAACAATATAAAAGTAATAAAAAAATATATAAAATGAGATATAAAAGAAAATATATATGGAATATTTTTTTAGTGTTAGAAATAGAGTTGATGGTTAGAAATAAATTTACTATAATTACATCATTTTAATGTAAAAAAATTATTGTATTTTAATATTATAGGTACATTTTAATGTAAAAAATTATTGTATTTTAATGTTATAGGTTGAAGTTGCATTTTTTTTATTGCAAAAGTTATACCAAATATAATATATGTGAAACATCTAACTAAGGTATCAGATCCTTTAAAAATTTACACGAATGCCTACATTATTTAAAACCTTGGTGATGACCTTAGAATATGTGTTCTAGATTTTTGAAAGACAATAATACCACGTGTCAATTCTCCATCGGTTATCCCTAAAATTATATTTATATATTGGCTTACGAAACCCCCAAAACGTATTTTAGTTTGGTTTCAGCTCAACTTTCCGTCAAACTCATCGTCTCCTGCAACCTGACAAAAACCTCTCCAACTTTCAGAATTTTTAATTTTATATATGAATAAATAGTTGCAATTGAAAGCTTTGATTCTTAGTTATTTCATTGTCTAAGGAAGGAAGGAAGCAAATCAATTCTTCTATAAGTCTGTTTCTGTTTGTTGGAGGGGAATATTAATAATAATAATAATATGGAGAATTTCCATCCTCAAAACGATGCCGTTTTTAATGGCTCTGCTTCTTTGCCTGATAAGCTCATTATCGATACCGACCCTGGGATCGGTAAGCTATTTTTTTTTTTTTTTTTTTTTTTTGGGAATTATGATAATGCTGAGATGAAAATAAATATTAGCCTTTAAACTATTCGTATTTTTAAATTTTTTTCTCATGATTATATTTTTATTTGGGATTTGTAGAGGAAATAGTGTAATTGAGTTAACCTCTGTTTGGTTGCTGGTAAAACTAGGTGGAAAAGTAAAAAAATCATAAGAAATTTTTAAACTTCTGATTTTTGGAATTGAATTTTTTATGTAAAAAGGGGAAAGAATGGTTAAATTTTGCCTTTTTTTAAAACCCTTTTTTTTGTCAGAATCTCTGATGTTGAGTTGAGTTGGAATTGAAAGTTTTAATTTTTTGCTTTTCTAATTTCATTTCCTTTTCTGGGTATGTGTATGTACTGTGGATTCCTGAAGGGGGTTTGATTCTAAATTTGAGTCATATTCACAATGCATTATGTGTAGAAACTGTTTAAACAGAAACCAAAGCAAAAGAATGGAAATATGTTAGTGGGAAAGAAACCGGTCCTCTATGGGATTCTAGATAGATAAATAAATGTAAATTTCCCTTTTTTTTTTATTTGTTCTTTTTATCACCGTTCTGTCGGTTGACATACATTGGGAAAGTATTCTACTTCTGTAATATTTATCTGGGTTGTTGAATTGGCTTTATATTTTGCAATTATTGATCTGCAGATGATAGCATGGCAATCTTAATGGCATTTCAATCTCCAAAGTTGGATATCTTAGGCTTGACAACAGTATTTGGTAATGTTCATACAGAAGATGCCACTCGTAATGCTTTGCTTCTGGTATGTGTACTTGGTTTAATTAGTTTCATCTTCTGTAGTATGATATTTATTTTACCATCTTCCAGGTGTTTCATATGTTTGGAACATGTTCATGATCAATTCCTGTTTTTAATGTGCAAAAGGATAGTGTGAGATCGCAGGTTGTCCAGGAGTTCCTGTGGCAGAAGGCAGTCCTGAACCTCTAAAGGTAACTATCTAAATGCATCATTGGCTTATTTTGTGTCAATCATCTGATTTTGTAATGAAGTTTGACTTTATATGGTACATCCAGAATGATGCTTGATCTGTTTTCTTTAGAGAAAACATTAAAGTGTTATGAAGTTGTTTTTTTCTAATAAAAGTTCTTATTTTGCAATTGTTATTGTATTGCCACATGTCAAATTGGGCTATTGTTTCTTTTTTAGGATTTGAGTTGTTCATCCATGTATATTGTTGGACTTCATGGGTTGACATTTTTCTGCAACTTATTATAGCATGTAACTTGATGACATTTTCATTTTCTATACTGTGTACAACTTACACATTTTTCTTATACTTTTGTACTTTTTAACACCCAGTTTGCTGTGCCTACATGGGTTGCATCAGATTCGTATCTTGGAAAATAATTCAGCCTGCATCTTGTGAATAATTGTGCATTGCCTGTTAGCTTGCCAACTCACACCAGTATTTGTTTTCATATTTCCTAACCATGCTTTCTTTATGGAAAAGGGTGGACGGCCACGAGTTGCTGACTTTGTTCATGGTTCTGATGGATTGGGGAACATTTTTCTGCCTTCTCCAAAAGCACAAAAAATTGAGAAGACTGCTTCTGAATTTTTAGTTGATAAGGTCTCTGAGTTCCCTGGTGAAGTATCTATACTTGCACTAGGACCACTAACTAACTTGGCTTTGGTATGTTTAACTGTCCATCCTTTCTAGCTTTACCCCTTGAAAATACCAGAAAATGCGACTCTATAACTGTCATGTTTGTTATGCTAGGCAGTAAAAAGGGATTCCTCCTTTGCAAGCAAGGTGAAAAAAATAGTTGTACTTGGAGGTGCTTTCTTCGCACTGGGAAATGTAAATCCTGCTGCTGAGGCAAATGTAAGTGCTAATGTAGATATCTCTCTAATTTTTGCACAAATACGAGCTCTGAAAATACATTTCCTACAGTGGATCTTGTCGTTGTTGAGAATCTATTTCTCAACCTCTTGCCTCTTAAAACATGGTAAAAACCCTACTCAGTGTAGCTAATGCTTTTTCCTTTATGGAAGAGCACTTGTTACATAAAAAGTAGCAATTCTAATTTGATGATCTACAAGCTAGTACCGTACTTTAATGTTTTGCTTTGCTTTCTGCATTTTATGAATTGCATACTGAATAAAGTTTAGCTAACTTGTACAACATTTTTACCAACAAATGTGCATCAATTCCAACACTTCTGTGACTTGCAGATTTATGGAGACCCAGAAGCAGCAGATGTGGTCTTTACATCCGGAGCAAACATTGTTGTGGTTGGAATAAATATCACAACCCAAGTTAAACTTACAGGTGGAATAGCACTGTCTTCACTTATCTTTTCAAGCTCAAGCTTTTTTTGCATAGTTCATCGTGTGACAATTTCTTAAATTGCAGATGATGATATTCTTGAATTGAGGCAATCAAAAGGGAAGCATGCTCAAATACTATGCGATATGTGCAAATTCTACAGAGATTGGCATGTGAAGTCTGATGGTGTATATGGTGATTTTCCAATTCTAACTTTTAACATTCTGTAACTTAGCTTCGTGAGGTTTAAATTATCTTTTTGATTGATAATTACTCTGATTTGTTGTTCCAGGCATTTTTCTTCATGACCCTGTCAGTTTTGTGGCTCTAGTTCGCCCTGATCTTTTCACGTATAAGAAGGGAGTTGTAAGAGTTGAGACACAGGGCATCTGCACGGGTCATACACTAATGGACCAAGGACTTAAAATGTACATTCAAACTAAATTGCTTCTTGATGCATTTTAATTTGTTTTAATTTTACATTCTCTGATTATGATTTTGTGATTTGATGTAGATGGAATTCGAGCAACCCATGGTCAGGATATTCACCTATTGCAGTTGCTTGGACAGTTGATGTCGATGAAGTTGTTAATTACGTCAGAAATTTGTTGATGAAACCATGAAATTTATATGCAAGCCATGCTTTTGATGTTGCCAAACATCAAAGATGGAGTAGTGTCTGGAGTGTTGAAGCCCTCTGTGGTCTTGCTTTATCTTTTGCTTTTGACAACCGAAGTGTTAGGAAACAAGGGGCCAACAATTGGTTTTAACAATCATTTCAAACGCTGTAGTGTGCTCAAAAAAAGAACATTCACCTAATTGATGTTCAACTATAAGTTAAATTCAATATAGTGAATTCTGTTTACTTATGGCATCTTTGATAATTTCTGAATTCTCACTAATGCTTTTCATCTTTGCAACCTGGATTGTCCTTAGCTTCTATTGCTTGGTGAATCAAAACTGATTTTTCCAAGCAGGAGATTTATTTTATTATTTTTTTTTTGGGTGATTAAGGAGATTTAGTTTAAATTAATAACCTAAAATTATAGTACTTAAATTATTTTCAGAATTGTTCGAGACGAATTTATCAAATATATACAAAATTATTATTATTATTATTATTATTATTTTCACTTCAACAAAAATTTAACATGATATACAACCCATGTTTAACTAAAATAAAATTTAACATGTGAATCCACCCTATACCTAATTCATTGTTATCCATGATATATTAAGATGATATCTTCCCGAGTCTGCATATGATGATTCACTGAATCTGTATCCTGCCTCATAAATTATCGTTTCCCTTTTCTAATCTCAAATCAATTGGATTTTTTATTTTAAAGTCTACTTATCTACAATTAAGAAAGTCATGTTAATACATAGATAATTACTTACTAACTACTTTATTCCAAAATTTAGAAATACAAGTCATCTTAAATCTCAAGTTGTCCATGCTTAATTCAAGTTCACCTAACCTTAATCTCAAATTAATTGAGAGTATGATTCAAGACACGCAACATAAAATTTATTACTATCAAATGTATAGCACAATTACACTTACGCCTCATTTGAGATAAAATATTTATTTTTCTGAAAAACTATTTCTGCATTGGGTTCATTTATAAATTACTATAAAGAATATATATATATTTTTATCAGATTACATGTGTCTCCACGTTTTGTATATGAAATTAATCATGTTCGAATCGAGTGAGACAAAAAAGTGATAAACGCTCTCTTTACTGAGTATTTAACGTAACTGCATTCTTAAAATTTGAATTCGAAATTCTAATTAAGTTAAAATAATCTCTTTATCAACTGAATTACTAAAAAGTATAATTTTTAATTGTCAATAATAGTCTTAAGAAGTTCAATTTTGTCCCCTAAGTAAGTTCAACTTCCCAAGCGGAGAAAGGTAAGAGGATTCCCTTCCAAAGAAGCCGTGGATATAATGAATGCTAAACAAAAAAAAATCCCGACTACTCAAAAATTTCAACTTCCCAAACTTACTTCCTGGCTTTAGTTTTCAAATGCATGATACTGATACCTTACCTACTTTGCTACTTATGGTTTTGTTGAAATGTAACCCTCAAACTAAATATAACTCTTAAGTTATCCATACCACTCACCAAAATTATTTAAACTAATCATTGAAGCTCATTATCATAATAAAAAATTAATACAAGTTAAGCAAAAGTACCCAACTCTGTTGTTGTAGTAGAGGCAATATTAATTTTACCCGCAAATTGAATTGCAATTCAAAATCCATTTAAATCTGCATGAAATTTAAATTAATGTGTTTGATAACTCAATTTATTATTTAATTTAATATTTTTAACATTTAATTTAATATAAAATGGTTTCAATTTAAAATTTTCAATTAAAGTAAAAAACACTTAAAATGATAAGTTAAAATATTTGACTATTAAAATTTCTACTGAACACGCTCAGCTATTAAAATTTTAAATTTTTTTATTAAAATGACTTACTGACTTTTATATCCTTAGTATATTTTAAAATTTATTATTAACAAATCAAAAACTCTTAAGTGATTCATTTAAAATTTAATAATGTTTATTTTTTAAAAACTTATGAGAAATATTATCCTAATATAATTGTTGCTTCTAAATTTTTTTATTTATAATTTTTATTTTTTTTTAAAATTTCAAAACTGTATTTAATAGTTAAAACTTAAATATCAATATTACATACTTAATTATGTCAAATAAAAAAATTTAATAATTTTCAGTAATAACACTTATCAAACAGATTAATTATATTTAGTATTTAAAAATTTCAGTATTTATTATATATATCACTTAAAATTCAGCACTTAATTTTTAATTTAACCAAATAACAAATTTTATTAATGACTCAAATTTGAGAGTCAACCCATTAATTTATTTGAATGTGATAAGATACAATATAAATTTAACTCAATTTAAATTAATAAATATAAAAAAAATTCACCAATTTTAAATATTTTTGTTTTTGAAAAATATCAATATTATAATTCACCTAATTTGAATTAAAACCCCGTAAATTCATTTAATTTTGATTGGAAATTATTTATGCATCTTAATTTAATAGTAACTCGCACTCATTATATATATATATATATATATATATATATATATATATATATAAACTCCGATAACACTCAAAATGATCCAAACCTAAACCACCCAACTCCGACCTGTCTGTTAACAAGAAGAGTGATGAAAGTCTATATGTAAGGTCAAAGTTATTAAAGCAATATTGTTGAAAAATTTAAAAGAGATAAATAAGAAAAAAATAATAATAATAAGGAACCAAACCCATAAAATAAAATAGAAATAAATAATAATTAAAAATAAAAAATAATAATTAAATTATAATAATTATATATATATATATATAAAGCAGTTAACCAACTATTTTTTTTCCTCTTCTACTATATATTTAGAATATTCTCTTACTGTTGTCAGCTGACACTTACCTACCACACTGAAGGAACCCTCTCAACTCCCTTCTATAAATCTTTAAGCAAAAGCTTTTATAAATTAAAACCAAAACCAATATTAGAATTCCCACCAATAAGAATTAATAACAATATGGTATTGGTGAGTGTTTCTTCATCAACTATAATGGCAGAGAAGATTTCTTGGTATTGTGCATTGTTAATGGCAATGCTATTGGTTTTGAGTTGCTGTGAAGTTAGTGAAAGTGATCAATTTTATTTGGTTATGGTGAACCAGCAAAAGGGAATTATCAATGTGAATAATAAGGTTTGTGATGAGATTTATGTGGTAAGAGAAGGTGAAACTTTGCATACCATTAGTGAAAAATGTGGAGATCCTTTTATTGTTGAGGAAAATCCTCACATTCATGATCCTGATGATGTTTTCCCTGGCCTTGTTATCAAGATTACTCCTTTCAAGAATAGGTAATTAAATTATTAATTTTTTTTAAAAAAAATTTATATGCATGTATATGTAGTAAACTAGTTTATTATGGATTGAGTTTATATTTGAAAAATGTTAAAATTTTCAAATACTTGATATGTCATACTCATAATTTTCTTTATAAATTATGACACGAGACTCGATTCGCGATCATGTGTAATATAAATTTATGCTCTGTATGAGATTTGAATTGTATTATTTGATTTTGAAGCAAAATGAATCATTTGGTATACATAAATTTAGTGTATCTTATTAATGTAATTATGTGATTGAAATTCATGAGTTAAATTCCCAATAAGTGGAAACTCTAAATTGAGTATATGAAATTAATTAGTTTTTTAATATAACTGTCCTCTTGTACTTTTATGGAAATACATTTGGAATATCTCTAATTTTCCTTATTTATTAATTAATTTTTTTAATATAATGAGCATATTTAGTTCTCTGTGTAAGAAAATTAAAGGGATCTAGACATGAATTTAGAACATTAAAATCATCAAACAATTAATTTATGCAAACACATATATTTAGCAAAGCAAATACGTATCAATTTTGAGATTAGAAGTATAATTCACAATTTAATTTATAATGATATTACTGTAAAACAGAAACCAAACCCAATTTATGGGTATACCTACATGACAAAATATAATAGCAAGATTAATTAAAAGCTTAATAATAAAAACTTGCACACTAACACATAGCTTAATAGTAAGTACCTATATGATCTGTACAATATATCCAACTTCGATTCTCCCTCTTCCCACTCAAAAAATAATTATAAATACTTACAAATTAATTTTTTTAAAGTATTATTAGATTAATTTGAATATCTATCTCATAATATAAAAAATTTAAAATTTGAATATTATTTTTTCAAAAATTTCGATTGTATATATATAGAAATGTCCCAAAACTTGTATGATGAAGACTTGAAGAGTATCCATGTATCAGAGTTTTACCAAAACCCAATAGATTAAATGTCGAGCCAGTAGTTTAATTCAAAAGGCTCCAGTCTGATTCAATCCTAAGAAAACAAAATCAAAGGGCCAAGCTTGGGCTAGGCCTGCTTTAAATTTTAAATTTTTAAAAAAATTAAAGATCAAATTAATCTTTAATTTTTTCAATTGTATCGAATTATATTCAAAGTTAACGTTAAACCAAATTAATACCTAATTATTTTTTTTATCAATTGAATCCTATTTTTATTAGTTAAAATTTATATTTTTACTCATAAAAATTATTTTTAATAAAGAACAAATTATTTATATATTCAAAGATTACAAAACTTTATACTTTAACAATTCATTATTTTTTTCTCAACCTTTTCAAATCACCAAACATTTTCCTCAACTTTCCCATCTAATAAATAAAATTTTCTTTTACTTTTCTCAATTTCCTCAAATCATAAAAATTCCTATTTATTGATTTTAATTTTCTAGTTTTAAAGATAATTATTATTTTCATATTTTAGAATTGATGGGTTTCGCCTTTTTTTTTAATTAAGAAAATTTATATTTTTAAAAATATAAAATTATTTTTATTTAAAAAAAAAATCCAAATGACTTAAAAATAAATAAAAATTCATGAACTAATTTGGTTCTAAAGTTAATTTTTAAATTTAATTAGACCAATAATTTAACTCTAAAAATAATTTTGAGTCTTATTGGATACGAATTGAAAAGTTAAGGGCCAACTTGACCTTTAATCATTTTTTAATACGAATTTCATTCAATATAATTATTTATATACATAAATAAGAAAAAAAATCTTATATATATAAACTTTGTTCATTTTATTTAATTTTTTGAATTTTTCTCTCTTTTTTTTAAAGAAAATTAATTTCGATTGAAATTTGAATTTGAGACTTAAGTAGTGTTTGATAAAACTGAAAATTAAGCGCTGAAAATATAAGTATTGAATTTTAAGTGTTAAATAAAATAAATGATATAATTTTTAAATTATAAAAATATTTAAAAATTTAATTACTTACTATACTCAGTGTAACTTTTAAATTAAAAATTTTAACTTATCATATTAAATAATTTTTAATTTAATTGAAATTTTTAAAATAAACATTATTAAATAACTTAAATTTAACGTTTAAATACTGAAATTTTAAAAAAATTAATTTTAAGTGTTGAATAATATAAACAATTTTAATATTATTAGTTGAAAACAACTCGTGAATCAAGACAAATAAATTTAATCCTATCTTTCCCATGAGTCCATGACTCAACTTTATGAATTTTTTTTTATGAACATACATACATACACATACCTATGTTTTGAAATTCAAATCGATCCAATTGATTTAATTAAAAAAATTAAAAATTAGTTCACAGACTGGTTTAGATAATTTATAAATTGGATATTTTTTGTAACGAACATTCATAATATATCATGCATTTGTAACATTTGTTCAGAATATATAACATGCATTATTCATATATATCAATATATCAGTAAACACTTGATATAAATAATAAATATATATTATTAATTAAAATTTTGATTCGACTTCGATTAAATTTTTAATCATAATTCTTTATTTTTACTGATTTTAAAATTCGATCAAATTTAAAAATATAGATAAAGACACATGGAGCAAGTAGTTGTATAAAAATTTAAAATTTTTATTGAATTTTTGCAATAAGTCGAGTAATTTAGGTTTGATGTCCCACTAAAATTTATAATGTCTAAATCTTTTATTTTATCTTATTTTATGGACAACGATAATGTCTAGGTCTTTGTTTATAACTTCATCTAAACCTATTATTATTATTATTTATTATTATTATTTTTTTTTGAGGAATAAACCTATTGAAAATTGATTCATTCTCGTAATGTGCAGTCTCTAATAAAAATAGATTCGTCAAGCCCATTTTAAATATATTATATGATTTTATCGGTTATTATTTTTTTATTTTTTTTTCTTGAACCATTTTAATTTTTTTTTTAATCAATAGGCACGTTTTAACAGTTTTTAATAGAAAGTTGACTTTAGTATTTTATTATCCACTTTTTTCTCACCGTTGATCTTGACCTGTAAATGTATGACCCGAGGCGAACGGCCCAATACACGGCATAGAAAAGTAAATTCCAAATGCTTTTTCTTAATTTAATGTTGATTTGTTTATCGTTATTAATTGTAATAATAATAATAATAATATAATTTTCTTTTTGTTTGAAAAATTAGTTTTAACTTTTAAGTAAATTATAATTTTCCCCATATATATCTTAGCCAAAAAAAAATCACCATATATATATATATATAATCCCAATATGTCTCATAAAAATAAGCTCGGTTTTTTTTTTTTTAACGATAACTTAAATATCAATATATACCACAATATAAAGATGAGAATATTAATGTTGTTTGAAATATCAATATTGATTAAAAAAAGTGTAGAAATTAATATCTAAACTTGAAATTTTTGAATAAAATTTTGATAAATTTTATGAAAGATTATGAAGAATAATTATAAATTAAAATATAAAAAAATAATTTATCTATAAAGTATTTAAAATTATAAAAATAATATAAAATTGGTCCGAAATTAAGAATCTAATATAATAAAACAATAAATAAATTTGATAAGTTTATATGTAATAACTTATAACATAGAAAATAAAAGGGTGCTAATATTGTTAGAGCGAAAATTATTATGACTAAAACAATTAACTTTCTTAATTTATAAATTGACATAATTACATTTTTATTAGCTTCAAAAGAAATTCATTTTATGTTTATTAAAATAAAATCATTGACTAATATTTCTTTCTTTTTTATCAAATTAAATTTCATATAAAGAAATACTTGATTTTTTTAAAAAAAAAATAGAAATATTGGATTCTTAAAATTGAATCAAATTTATTTAAATTATTTTTATCTTGATTTTGGTTTTAAAAAAAATTATGTACAATTTAAATCCATTAAACAAAAAATCATATATATTGATTGATTTATAGTTTATTTTTTTGAATGATTGATTAATAAATTTGTTAAATAATGACACCAATAATCTTATCTAAATCACTAATAAAAAAGATATTTCATATTTTTATATGATTTAAAATTCAATAAAATATTAATAATTCATTTCATATAAGTTATTAATTTTTCATAATATTATAAAATAATATTTTAAGTTATAAAAATTTAAGAGAAAAGAAAACTAAGGACCAACTAGAAAAAAAAGAAATTAAAAAAAAGTTTTATCAATATTTACATGCCAAACGATAATTTTCTTGTTGGATCCTAATAAAAATATAATATATTAATGCTTATGAT
>CATKHJ010017723.1:0-23029 GCA_949750685.1 Vernicia montana | reverse complement strand
GGTGTATGACAGCTCAGGAGCTTGCTCATCGCTCGCTGCTGCTAGTCGGGTCGCTGCATGGCTTCGGCCAGGGACAGCTGGTACCCTATGTATTGGATATTATGAGTACTTTTCAGTTGGACTCAGAGAGCTAAGGTGGAGGATCGGCTCCCCATATTGATGATAGTGTGATCCTGTGGACTGATTTCGATCCTTGTATGAGATTATGTGATTATGTGTAAGTGTGACACGTGCATGAGCATTATTGATAGAATGACATTAGGACACCAGGTTGGTATATTGGTTGGTATCACTCACTGAGCTGAGGCGCTCATTCATGTCTCACTACTTTTTTTTTCAGGTTGCAGGATGAGCTGTTACTGTTGAGTTTCCCTGCCTTCTCCTCCGGCAGTGGATTTTGTAAATATATGATGTGTGTAATAAATTCTAGAATATCCGCAATTACAGTAGGCTTTGTTTGTATTTAAATTATTGTATAATTATGTGTGATATCAGCATTATGAGATAAGATGATTTGCTGACTCATGAGATAGTCTGCTGAACAGGAACCTGATGAGATATGAATGATTGTTATATTATGTATTGCCACAGGTTCTGTTAGCAGGTGGGCCCATAGCCCTGAGATATGATTATATGATATATTATTTGATAATATGATATGTTCCTTGATAGTAAGATATGTCAGGCTGACTACGAGTTCTGGAAACCTTAAACTTACCCGTTTCCTAGTGCCGGTCACGTGCCTATGAGTCGGGTCGTGACATATGTCAATGTCTTTAATTCATCATTGAATTATTTTATTTAAATTAATATTGTTAAGTAGTTGAACTTTTTTTTTTTATTTAAAAAATGAGAAAAAAAATTTCCTTTTAATGCGATGGTAAAATATAAAAATAAATAAAATTTAAAATTAAATACATATATTAACTTTTTTTAAGGGAAAATACATAAAATTAACTTACACACAAAAGAAAATAGCATATCTAAGAGGATGAATCAGACGAATTAAGTTAGGTTAGAAATAAGTTGAAGCTCAATCTGAAATATTTTAATTAAATTAAGTTCAAATTATTTTAATTAAAATTAAGTACAAAACTCACAATAAATTTTGGGTTGAGTTTAGCCTAACCATTTACATATATATATTTTTTTCTCATAATTGATGATCTACATATATTGCATTAGAAAAATATTATATACATTCTCGAGCCGGTTTGGAATATTTATACTGAGTTTATTTAAGTTAAATTTGGGTTTAAAATTATTAAACAAACTCATATGAAACTCAGCTCGAAATTTCAGGCTGAACACTTCGGATTTTGGATAAACCCGAATTGTTATACTTATACTATGGTGGAACTTGGTATCCGCACACACTCACTTTTTTGTTTGTTTGTTTGTTTTTTTTTTTTTCACAATCATAATTGGTTCTCACTTTTTTTTAGTGACACTTATATTTTATAAATCTAAAATTTTTTTTCTCAAAATTTTTTTCTTTTTGTATTTCATTTATATTTTTATTATTTTATTTTATTTTATTATTTTAAAAAATACATTTATATTTAGTGTTAATAATTTATATTTTTATTTATTGGTTTATTAATTTATCATAATTTTGTTTGGTATAATAATTCGTTTAATTTTTCAATTTTATTATTTTTACAATGATATTTTATAACTGAAAAAATCATTATTTCACAACCACTACCAACAAAATTAACTAAGTGTACATTAATATTATTATTTTGTACATAATAAGTATGAACATTCTATGTATGTACAATATATAATGTTCCTGACTTTTTATGAGTATTTATTTATTTATTACGTGATATTTGTACACATGCAAAATTAAAATCAATAGTTTTGATTGTACTGAAAAATTATTAAACAATAAGATAATATATTTTTTTTATTCACATTAAAGTGGCTTTTATGTGTAATTTAAGTGATTTCTTTTTTTATATGAAAAAAAGTAATGAATCTAAATCTTATATTTAATCAACTTGATGCTAATAAAACAGATGAATATACGCTTTATAAACATTGAACTTAAATTTTATATTTAATGAACCTAATAATAATACCAGATGAATATACACTTTATAGGTAATGAACCCAAAGTTTACGTTTAATGAACCTGACAATAATAACAGATAAATATACACTTTATAAGTAATGAACCTAAACCTTATGTTTAATGAATCTGACACTAATAACAGATGAATATACACTTTGTAAGTAATGAACTTAAACCTTATATTTAATGAACCTGACACTAATAATAGATGAATATATATTTTATAAGTAATGTACGTAAAGTTTATGTTTGATGAACTTGATACTAATAATAGATAAATATACGCTTTATAAGTAATGAATTTAAATCTTATATTTAATGAATCTGACACTAATAACAGATGAATATACACTTTGTAAGTAATGAACTTAAACCTTATATTTAATGAACCTGACATTAATAACATATGAATATATATTTTATAAGTAGTGAACCTAAATCTACTACTCTTATGATGATATTTCATCATTCATAAACTAGAGATTAATCACTATTAAATTATATTTATATCTAAAAATATATAATATCATATCACTGAAATTTAAAATTATTATAATTATTCAAATGTAAGAAAATGAATTATTTATGTCTTAAAGTAAAAGACGAAAATTTATTCTTAAAAATAAATTATATTATAATTTGAGTTATTAAATATTTTATAATAATTATTTTAAGCAGTGAAAAATATTTTTGGTATGTTAAAAATGTTTGAAATGAAAAGAATTTATTAGTAAAATTTGATAGTATAAAAGACATGTAAAATTTATATTTTGAAAGAAAAAAATGATTAATATATTTAATTATAATGATTGTATCGCAAAAAAAAAAAGTGATTTTTATAATTGGTAATCTAGTAGTTTCCTCTAATTTTTTCTCCTTAAATACAGTTGGTCCCTCTCATTTTTTTCACCTTAATTATAGTTGGTCCTTTATTTTTTCTTCTTAATTATAGTTGGTCCCACTTAGTCCACAATATTACATGGATCTAAGTTCATGATATAATTTACCGGTAACCCAACCCAATTTACAGTCCTAGCCTCCTGGGTATATGATAATCCATAAAACGACCTTTATTTGTTTCGTTTTGATAAAACAAGAAACGAAAAAGAACACTAACTCAAGCGTAGGGCTGCAATCGAGCCGAGCTGAGCTGAGTTTTAGCATGTTCAGGCTCGGTTCAATATTTTTTTTTTCGAGTTCGAGCTTTGAATCGAGTTTTGGATCGATCTTGAAATTATGTTTAAATTTGGCTCATTTAAACTCAAGCTCAGTTCGTTAATAAATTATAATTCAGTTAAATTTGAGTTCGATTCGTTTTGAAATTCGTTTATAATTTATCAAAATACTCAATATTCTAAATATTTATTTCTAATAAAATAATTATTATAAAAATACTTAAAACTAACACAAAAGTAAAAACATCAAATTAGTGAAAAAAAAATTCAATCATAAAATTGAACATTACATGTATTATAAAAATATTACTCCCTCCATTCCTTTTTATGTGTCATTTTTTGTTGTTTCACAAAGATTAAGAAATAATTAATTACGTTAAGTTCTAAAAATAAGATGACTAAATTACCCTTATTGATTATAGAGTAATGGATAATATGTGTATTAATTATAAAGTAGATAATAAGGATATAATTAAAAAAAAATTAAAATCTTATTGGTTTCCTAAAGTGACAGATATTTTGAAAAAAAAATTCCTTCAAAAAACATCGTATAAAAAGGAATAGATGGAGTAATTAATAAAAAATATATTTTTAAAAATTAGAATATTAGGTTACATAATAAGGAAATATTAGATTATATTAATAAGAAATATATATATTTTAGTCAAATTGAATTATTAAAAATTTTATAAGAGTATTAAAATATATTTTTTGGAGTGTCAAAATTATTAAGTTAATAATAATAATAATAATAATCAAATTGTTTATGAATTTATTATCGAGCTGTTCACGAGTCTAATCGAGTCGAGTTTTGCTTTGTTTAATCTCGGTTCGTTTATTAATCGAGCCTTAAAGTAAGGCTCAAGTTTGATTCATTTATAAAACAAGCCGAACGCGAACGAGTTTTTATCGAGCCGTACTTCACGAACGGCTTGACTCATTTGCTGTGCTACTCAAGTGGTCAAGCCATGCGTTCCTTATTAAAATCGTGTGGCGTTGAGCCTTGGCCGCTGGTTAGAAACCGTTTCGAAATCGACCGGGTTCTCGAGATTAACCGGTTTCACCAGTTTCATCACTGAGTGAGTACCCACTACCCATACAATATCTTTCCTCTCCGACGACAGATCATATCACAGTATATATATAAAACCTAGTTTTAGCGGACATCGTGCCGGAAAGCTACCAGAAAATTTCAATTTAAGTACGAGAAAATTTGATTTGTTGCTTCAAAGTCACATCAGCCTGTAACTGTAAGTATCCTAAATTTCGCAATTTCATCTATTTATTATTTATTGATTGTTTGTTATTTTTGTATTTCAATTCATAAATTGAAGAGCTAGACTCTCACTGAATTCAAACAATTGAAACTTTCTTTCGTATATTTTCTCAGTAAACAAACAGAACTTAGCTTTCCTTTAACCTCACAACATTGGTTTTGTTTTTGGATACATTTTGTTTGTGAAACTATTGTTTTTACCTGAAAAGTTGTCACTCATAGCTAGTAGTGAAAAATGGAAGTTTCCTTAAGTTGAAAGAACAAGCTGGTGGTAAGTGAGAACATATTTGGGGTTTTTGTGGATTTCAATAAGAAAGTGGCTTGTGTTGGTCTTTTGATGGATTTGAACTTTGAAAAACTGAAGGTTTTTTTTATTTGAATCCAGCTTGTACGAAATTGTAAAATCTGAAAAATGTTCCACCATAGTTAGGGCTGTTAAACTTACTCTCTTAATAGCTCTCTGTGGTTTCTTCATCTGACTTTAGACTAGTCACTTTTTATGCTTAATTTTGTATGCCCTCATTACTCTATTTCTATATAAGGATCTTCCTCCTTTACTTTTTTGCCTTTCACTAGTGACTTCCCCTACTATGCCAAATGGGAACACACCCTATGGCTAAACGGTCTTCTACTTTAGTTCGTGTTGTTATTCAGCTAATAATAATGAGCTTTGTTTGGTGTCATCTCTAGGTTTCAGGGAATGATATCTAATCAAATGAAATGTTTAAAATTATGGTGATGAGAGGTTGAAACCTACAAGGAGGGAACTTTATATTTTACAAGTTTAAAGACTGTGGGATATAGCATGGGAATTGAGTTATTATCACCTTCACCATTCACAGCTCAAATTCATGTTTAGTTTCCAGTTTCTAGTTTCCTTGTAGGCTTCACAACATTCCACGTTCTTCTATTTTCTGATTCTTGATAATGGTCTTTTTCTTGTTTGACATTTCTGTTATGAGTATTGTATTCTTAATGTTGTGTATGTTGAACAGGGTTGCCAAATAATCTGTTGGCATGTCTACTGCACTGACGCCTTCTAAGAGACCGCATGATCGGAACCTTACAGAGACAAATGGAAAAGGAAAGTGGCAAAAGACAGCTGGCCTTAATTCTACCAAGCAACTTGGGAAATCCTCTCCTGCTACTGTAGTTTTCCGAATACTCTGTCCTGCTTCCAAAACTGGTGGTGTTATTGGGAAAGGTGGTTCCATCATATCACAAATTCGTCAGGAAACTGGTGCAAAGGTCAGAGTTGAGGAAACTGTCCCTGGATGTGATGAGAGGGTAGTTGTCATTGTGGGTTCTGATAAGGAGATGGAAGTCAATACTGAACAAAATGGGAAAGATGGTGATAAAGAGACTAATGTAGCTGAAGAGGGCAACGATAAAAATGATGGTGGTGAAAATGATGAAATTAAGGAAACTGTTTGTGCAGTTGACTCATCAAAGTCTGTAAAGGAAGCTTCATCCCTGCAGAAAGCTTTGGTACTTGTCTTTGAAAGAATAGTTGAAGCAGAACCAGACATAGATGGAGGGGATGAGGAAAATAACAAGCCTTCTACGTTCATTTTGAGGTTACTCGTGCTTTCCAGTCAAGTTGGCTGCCTTTTGGGAAAGGGTGGCAGTGTAATCAAGCAAATGTCAGCAGAAAGTGGGGCACAAATTCGGATTCTTCCTAGGGATAAACTTCCTACATGTGCATCACCTTCTGATGAACTAGTTCAGGTAATTAAATAATGGATTTTATCTACTGAAACTTCACTGGTGATGGAAACTACTGCACAGTACTCAGTCACCATGTTTATAAAGGTTTGCAATTCTATGGTACATGAAATGAGAATGGGAATGTGGAATGGCAGTTAGTGTAAAAAGTGGAACAAGGGAGATAGTCATATATGTAGCTTATAATGCTGGTTCCATTAGAAGTTGGAATGTCACAATTTCTCTTTTTTTTTTTTAAAAAAAAAAAAATTGAAGAGTAGTAACTCTGCACCACCTTGCATCTTGTCCTTTTCTTTTTCCTCTCTCTCTCTCTCTCTTTTCAGCTTATTGATATATTTGTAGCATGGTATATATCTTCAGCGATCTTTAAAACGTAGGAAGATGTGAACTTATGGGTCTGCACATGTGCTTATAAGTGTCTGCAATTGTCTGCTTTGCTCTCACGTACAAGTTTCCTTTTCTTTGTCTCTTGTTTTCATATCCTCCTCAGCTCTGTCTCATTGCTAGAAAGGTTCTCATAAGGACAAAGTCTTGGATGAAACTCCAGTCATATCTGTTTTTCCTAGACTGCTTCTTCCATTATGTGATTTATTTTCTAAATCTGCTGTAAAGTTTCTGACTAGTTCTGAGAAACTGGGCTCAATGTTGTTTTGTACATAATGGAAAAACACATTGGGAGGAAGTTGGAGGTTTTCTTTTCTTTTCGTTTTCTCTTTCTCTTTTTGGTTGGGAGTGGGTAGGGATGGGGTTGGGGTTGTCGCACATGCAAACTCACATGTGGTGGGAGGGAAGGAGACCCTCTAGATTAGATTGACGGGAAAACTTTTTTCAGCAGTCATATTTCATATGTATTCAGTATATATGATTTGGTGGTTACCAGGTAGATTTTTACATCAAGCATTAGTCACTTTATGTCCTGCAAACTTCAGTTGGCTGCTGCGTCATCTCTATAGTATGGTACCTACGTCTCACACGTTGAGTAAATGCTTCGACATTAAGACTGCAGTCTTAACAGCATTGCTCATGGTTTACGTCTTGGGAACATGGAATGATTCTATTTTTATGAAATTTTCTACAGTGCATATTTTTGGTGTCTTTCATAAATTCTCATTTTTCCATTTTGTTCTATGTTTATGCTGCAGATCACAGGAGATGTTGATGCAGTTAGAAAAGCACTTCAATCAGTTGCTCAGCAGCTTTTGGAAAATCCACCCAGGGATCATGACTCTTTCCCTGCCAGTTCTACAGGGCCTTCATCTCATTCGTTTGGCCATCCTCCTCCTAGGTCAGAAGCGCATCCACCACCATACCATTCTTTTAATGCTCGGGGAACAACTTATGGTGCTGGACCTCGGGATTTTCATGAAAGTGGTATGTCTGGCCGAATGAAGCCTGCTCCAGACATAATAACCTTCCGTTTACTATGTCTTGATGAGAAGGTAGGAGGTGTCATTGGAAAAGCAGGAACTATAATAAAAGCCCTTCAGCAAGAAACAGGGTGTGATATCAAAGTTTTGGAAGGGGTTCCTGATTCAGAGGACCGTATAATTCTCATATCTGGTCCAGCGGTATGGTTTACCTCTCTAACACTGCTTGCATGTGATAAGTGTTAATTTTTTTGTATTCTCCTGTTCAATGATCTATATTTTCCTGACAACAAATTCAACTACTGCAGCACCCAGAGGATAGGATATCGGCTTCACAAGATGCAGTTCTTCGTGTGCAAACCAGGATTGCTAGGGCTTTACCTTTACCTGAGGGTAAAGATAAGGCTGTGATTGCAAGGCTTCTTGTCTCATCTAATCAAATTGGTTGTCTTCTTGGCAAGGGTGGTGCCATCATGGCAGAAATGAGGAAGTCAACTGGGGCATATATTCGTATACTGGGAAAAGATCAAATTCCAAAATGTGCTACAGAAAATGAAGAAGTGGTTCAGGTGTGTCTTTGTGTGTTTCGCTAACTTGACAGGGTTGAGCCTTTTTACCAAGCTGCCCATTTTTCTGATGCTAATTTCATTATACTTTATAATAAGAATATTTTCAAGGACTAAATATCCAAAATTTTGGTCCAAGTATCAAGAATGGTCTTTTCTTTTTCTTTTTTTTTTCCCCCTTTTTTGTGCTAATTATGTACACCTTCTTCAACATTATAATTATAATTATTATTGTTTATGGTTAGCCTAGAGGAGGTGTGTGTCCAATGCTCCAAGCACCCATGTGCTAGTATGGAATATTTATACACAGAAGTGAGAAAAAGCAAAAAATTGTTTCTTTCTTTTCCTTCTTGAACAACTTTTTTTGAAAATCTCATGTGATATTTATTAAAAAAATTTAATGATTGTTATATGTTATAATAATTCAAAGTGTTACATTAGCAAGCTTTTTTCATATTTTATGCACAAAATATAGTCCACATGAGCATCCAAGGTTCTTTGGTACATGTCTCGTCTAGGCTGGCTACAACTGAAGAATGTTGAAGTAGGTGAATATAATTTATGTTGAAAAATGTATTTTTGTCTTGTCATAAATGATATTTGGACCTAATTTATTTATTGGATCATTATCGCGTTTTACAATTGCTGTATCTAAGTTAAAATTTCTTTGGGACAGATAAATGGGGAGTATGATGTAGTTCAAGAAGCTCTTATTCAGATAACGACTAGGTTGCGCAATCATTTCTTTCGTGATGTATTTCCTTCTATGGACCATCCCTCCAATCCTACCTTTATGGATCAAGGGCCTCCATTTCCTCCATATATGGGAAGAAGGGAACTCTCACCTCCATTCCATGCGTTTCACAACTTTGATGGCATGGGTGGTCCACCCCCACATGCTGGTTTCCATCACCACGATGATCATTCTCCTTTCATGCACAATATTCATAGACCAGGCATGCCCCCACATATATCCGAAAGAAAACCTTGGGGTCCTCAGGTATAGAACCATCTTCTTTGCTTTAAGATTCAATATGACTTCCCTCAAGTATTTTAAGGCTGCTGCCTATTCTTTTACTACCCAATTACCATCTTTGGCATATAGGACTAAATAATGAAAATTCTTTGAAGCAGCAAAATTTACTGTTCAAAATACTTTTAAACAAAGTAAGCTATGCTTTAAAGCTGTGACTTTACACTATCTTTCCTGAACTTACTTGCAGGGACTTATGGAAGGTGGTGCAATGGGTTTGTCAGACTTTGGAGGACCCCCCCAAAGAAGAATTTCAGGTTTTGGAGGGTATGCATATTGTCGTTATTTGAAATTCTTCTTTTTATTATGGTTCAAAGTTTCACTTTTCAAATTGTCTAGGATGCTATCTTGGATTCTTTTCTTATGTGATTGTAGGGTAAACCATCCAGCTATTATCACAAGCACTACTGTTGAAGTTGTTGTTCCCCGTCCTATGATCCCTATAATATATGGAGAAGATGGTGTATGTTTGAAACAAATTCGCCAGGTATGCTGTTGGTTGGGTAGTCTATTTACAGATTTATGTGAAATGAAAATACAAATAAAAGATTGCCTTAAAAAGTTTCTTCAGTGTGTGTACATTAAACACACATGCACACATGAATGAGAGAGAGATGGGGGCATCTTAGAAGTGGTGAATCATCAGGTAGGTTTTGTGTTTGCCAAGTCTCAACTGGAATGATGTATTGCCTGTCTGATGAACTTAAAAAGAATTACATGATAAGGATAGTAATATTTCATCAAATGGAGGATCAGAATACGATTCATTTGTTGCATTAAAAGTGTCAGGGTGCCGTATTTGAATTGATTTCTTATTTACTATGACATTGATAAATTCAGTTTCTCTGGGGAAAAAGATATTAGGTTTGGTTTTAAATATTCCAAGAAAAGACAATAACCTTCTCAGGGTCTCACTTGTAATTTCTGACCAAATTAATTGAACTTGCAGTAGTGCCTTCATATCATATTTTTAAAACATGAATAAAATATTTATCCATTTGTGTTAAGGTGGGAGTAAGGTTTTATTTTATTTTCCTGTAATCATATATGACAAAAATCTTTAGGATTGTTTACATCGGATGTCTTGTTGCAGAGAAAACATGCTATCCAGTTTTTTCATTTGTGAGAGAGAGTATATTTGCTATCTAGTTTTATCTGTAAACCCAGAATATTATCAATGATATTAATTTTTTGTGTATGTAGAATATTTTTTCATGATTTTCCATTGAGCATCTATCTGCTCAAAACATTTTTTTTTCACCTACTCTGGCCCCGTTTGGAATTGAGTTTCCCGAAAGTACTTTTCAATAAAAAAATTTATATTATTTTTAAAACTGTTTTTTCTTAGAAGCAAGTAAATTGATGTTTTTTCCAGAAGCAGATTTGAAAAAGCAGTTTATAAAAAATAATAAAAATCAATCAATTAAATGAAAAAAATTTTAAAAGCGTTTTTTTTAACTCTTAACAGCAATTTCAAACTCATCCTCTGACTTGGGATTTCAATCTACTGTTTGGTCATTCTGCATGCTGTCTAATTGGCAGATATCTGGTGACATAGTAATTAGGGTATATATATATATATATATATACAGATTAGTCAGTTGAAAGCTGATTTCTCTACCAATGTTTTGGCTGGTCTTAATTACAACATTTGATATAATTGAATTAGTGTTTAGTGTCTCTATCTGATTCTATTAATAACAAGAGGCTTTAGTCTATGGCTTTAAACATTTCAATATGGCAAATTCTGTTTCAGATTTCAGATGCAAAAATTACAATTACTGACCCGAAGCCTGGAGCAACAGAAACTGTGATTATAATATCTGGGACACCTGAACAGACCCATGCAGCTCAGAGTCTTATTCAAGCATTTGTGCTGAGTGAAAGGGAGTCCACTTCATCTTTACAATAAGGTAATATTTTTAAACAGCTGCACCTCAGGTGGGCAATTAAAATTGAGCATTTTTATATACTCTCTTGTATTTTATAAACCAGGCATTCTGTTGATTATTAGTTCTTGTTATTGTATCTTTTTTTTTTTTACAGTTAATTGAAGGAACTAAATTAGTAACTGTTGAAACTTGGTATCTCTGCTGAAGATTGGAGATTGTTATAAAACGAATTTGGCAGTTTCTGTGAGTACAGTGAAACCCATCTGAATTTACCGGTGAAATGATGACATACTTAGCAGATAGTTAGTATCTCAATGGCTGGCATATATGTTCAATCTCATATGGAGTGATACGAGTGATCACATTGTAGCTCTGGCACTCATAATAGTTGTCAAACAAAACTTACATTTTGAATTGCATTGGATGATGAATTATTAGTAGACTGCAAGTTTTTAATTTAATGTTGAGTCACCCTATTTACATCCATGCGTTTGCTTACCAGAACATTTTCACTACATTAGATGAACTCATTCCTTGTCTGTGAAACTACCTTGCAGAATTTCACATTTCCTTGCTGGCTCTCACTTTTATTTAGAATTAGAGTTCCCAAAACATTTAACTAGCGTTGTTAGTTTTCAAAAGGACATTGACTTTTTCTTTTATTCAATGGCAGGCTCTGATAGATGCATATATTATCCTTTTGATCGTTACACCAACCACAAGACTATGTAGCAAGGGTTTTTATGAAAAGGGAAAAAAATAAAAGAAGAAAAGAAAAGTATCAATGGTGAATCAGATAGATCATATTACCACCTTTTTAAGAAATTCAATTGCCATACTTAGGACTGATTTGTGGTAGTTTGTTTCTGGTATAATGCTTCCACAGGCTATATTTCATTTTATTTGAATGTTCTTAGAGTATCTGGAAAAACATTTTTTCTTCTCAGGTATATGTGCTTACTGATGATATTATATCATCTATCATATGGCTATAAACCATGACAATCATTGCTCATTATGTTTATTATTTTGGGGATCAAACTCAATGGAGAACATGTGGAGGTATATTTTTTTTATAAAAATGATAAACACTAGAATTATAAGAAAATCATTTGAATTATGGTTGTATGAAGGCAGTGTCATGCAGTGGTCTCTTGAAAAGAGAAACCATTCAATTAGTTTTGGTTCCAAAGTAAGCTGGGTTGTGGACATGATTTTCACTCTTATATGTTCTGGTTAGGGCAAAAAGAGTTGTGTCAGTTATTGAGATGGAGAATATCATCAAAGTTGTTTTACAACAAAAGCGTTAACCCAAGAATGCTTCAGTTTGATCCATGAGGCATCAAGTCCTTAGGATGCATCTGGTGTCTTCTTTGATGAAGAATCCATTAGTTTCAATATTACTTGACTAATGCCTGAGGCTGAATTCTCGTTTCTGATCTCTCTCTCTCTCTCTCTCTCTCTCCTCTTCTGTGTGTTATATCAATTTAAATAAAAAGGAAAATAGAAGAGGAGAACATTTTATCATTGGACTTTTGAGTAAAATATAATTATTTTTGCTTGTAACCAAAAAAATGAGAGAGACAGACAGAAAAGTTTTTCCCCCCTCAATTTTTTAGTTTCACTTAATTGAATTCTGTTATTTGTGATGGTTTTGCAATCATAACATGAAGTTGTCCTTTGATGACTGAGTACAGTTTTTCAAGTGTAAATGCTAAAATGGCTCACATGTTTGAGTAGGTATCTTTCTTTCATTTCCTTGTACTTCAATTACGTGATCTGTAAATGAAAGCTTTTATTTCTTTCTATTTACTTCATATTTGTTGTTCAGAGATGCTCTTGTTTTTCACATTTCTTAATTCTTTTTTTAAATATATTTGTAATTTCCTTGCTTTCTAAATTCCGGATTATCTTTTGTAGTCAAGTACAGGGAGATATTCATGTTCAGGACATTGAATAACTTTGAATGTGTAGCTAGTGGAAAAGTCAGTAAAAATGTGTCATTGAGCTAAAAACAAATTTAGCAAATTCTACAATTTGTTTGTGGTTAGACATTATTGAAGTCAACTTTTGAGTATTGCATCAATTCAATTGATGATAATCAATCCCAGAGTTGAAAATCTTGTGGTGTAGCTCTATTTGACCCCTTGTTGATATAAGTCTGAAAAAGGATGTTTAGGAAGAGTGAGATTGATGAAGTCAAAAAGTGCTTGTAGAGTGAAGGCATACATGCTTGTTTCTACATATGTTAGAAGTAAAACCAGTCTATTGACCGAGATTCACATGAGAGAGCAAAATGCTATCTTACAGCAAATGCAATCTTTCAGATATGAGCCTTCGGCTCAAGGTTAAGATTTTTCAGTTGAAGCAGTGGTTTGCACAAGCAAAATTTACCAAATTCTTGTGCATATAAAGTAAAATTGTTCTTGAGCTACCAAATTTTTTTTTATCTTATCATGAGTTAGTGGGTCTATGATGTTCATGTTACCGAGTTCTTTTGCACAGGAATGTAAGGACATGGCTGGACATATTTGAACAGTAATATTAATATTTTTTTTCTCGAGCGAAATCTTTGGGCATTTTTGCTCCTGGGTTGGGAATTGTTGCTCATGGGTTGCGAATTGCTTGTTAACTGAAGGATTGTGGAGAGTTTTAACTTGATACTTAGGTACCACATGCTGCTACATGTAAACTGAAACTGTTTGAGACATTGTTCCTGTGCTTATAACTGAATCGCAGCTGCTAGGTTAAATATTTTCATACTAACGTTATTCTGCTCAACATATTTGCTAGCAGTTAGGCATTCCCAATCATGTTCTGTTGGTTCTATTAATGGAAAACCATTTTTTTTTTCTCTTACATAGACTCAGAGATACATAGTTTGGGTGGAGAAGTGATAGGACTGTTGGGAAAATGAAGAAAGCAGGCCTTTTCCAGTTTTAGCTGATAAATGAGTACAAATACTTTGATGCTGTAGTAATAAAAGTAGACTTGATCAATTTATCTATTGCTGAAAAAATTTACCATGTTGCTCGAGTAAAAACACTATGGTAAATGGATTATTGCTCAGTTTGGAATGGCTTGTAGGTCTTGAGAGAGTTGACCAGACCTTCAATTGATCCAGCTGCAGCGACAAGTGATACTACCAAACAAGCGAAACTCAATATTTTCAGCCATGTCCAGGTGACGGAGAATTTTGGCACTGTTGTGCGTGCAATGTACATCTCTATGGGAAAATAAACTGTCAATGGCCAGAATGCAGCTGCTCCGATGAGACCTAAGAAATCATTGAAGAATGGAAAGATCATGGCTAGTACTGCTGTCACTATGACATATAGAGTTCTCCACACCAATCTGAATGAGTTGAGGTAATACACGCCATAACATGGAATTTGAATGGCACGTTCACTTGTTATGAACTTGTTCTCCGGCCACCTTTGGTGGCAATTCTTCTCTACAAAACTGAAGATTGGCTGGCAGAAGACCTGGGCAGTTTATTTGAATCATCATTTTAGACTGACCATGAAAGTAGTTGGTAGTGATTAGAATGTCCTTAGAGATGGTTAGCTTACCTGGTAGGCACCAATAAGGTGGATGGCTATGCACACATTGGCGAGGTCGATCAGCCAAAAAGGTTCATAGAATCCAAAACCAGTGAGAAAATTGCCTGGTGCATCATTTCCAAATGCTGCATAACCAACGCAACCACATAAGACGTAGAACAGGGTGGTTGTTAGGATACCAATAAGTGATGCCCTTTTCATAGCTTTGTTCTCTGGAGGGCTTGATTTGATCGTGTCCTGCAATTCATATTATTATTGTTAGCTCATGTGAGCATTATTATGAGGTATATCATCATTCAATTGAACCAGCGTAAGTTTTTTCCTTTTATAAAAATAGGATGCATGTAGGTTACGTCACACTTTCAGCATAGAATATTGTTAATTACATGTCGCGTGCATTTAAAGAGATTTCTACCGTATATTTTGTACCTTTGCGAGCCATAAAATTTAAAAGTACTGCCAATTTAAGTAGTATTGATAAGATTACATAAATTTGAGATTTGATAGCTTATTATTTTTTGGTTAACCTACTTTGATATTTAACCTAACTTTAGTACATCTTACATTACACTAGCTTATACTAATAAGTAGAATGGGCCTAATTTTGGACCCAATACACACTAGTAGAGAATGGAATATGGAATGACCTTATCATGATATCAACTTATGGACAAGGGTTACTACTTTCCACTACTACTTTTCTAGTAAAGCCAACTCCTATGAGAGTGATGGGTCGGCTTTTTCCATTAGAAGAGACAAACTTATAATAGGGTTTTGATGATTAATTGGTTAGAAGGTTGCGCAAGATTGAGACAAGTCGTAAGTGTACAAGGTGGGCTTTTAACCTCTTTCCCAAAAGGCATTGGCCCAAATTTTGGATTTGTATTAGTGGTCCACTCCACTATTTTGAATATGGATCATAAGGAAGGAACGTCTTTTTTTTTTGGCCCAATGATAAGGAATCTGTCTAGAACCCATTAACTAGTGCATATCAGACAGGTCTTTCGAGAAGCCAATTCTGTTGCAGATTGGCTTGCAAATAGGGCTGTAAACATGCCGCTTGGCAAACGTCAAGTTCAGAGTCCCCCTGCAGAGCTGGTTGAGCTTATAAACAGAGATGCTAGAGGGGCAGTTTGGAAGCGCTTGTGTGCTCAGTAGTCTTTTGTTGCTTGGGCTGTTTTAGCCCCTTTATGTCAAAAAAATAAAAAATAAAAAATAAAACTGCACTGCAAGTAAACCACCCTTCTCTCAGATCAGCTTTCCTTTTTTTGGAAAATTTGGAGTCTATGGCTTCTTTGGTCCTTATCAGAACAGTGTGGCCACACCAGTAACAAGAAAATACATTGGTCTAGAGAACCAGAATATGCAACTTGCCAATTCAATCACTGGGGCTAATATACAAGACTTGGTGCAGTTGAATATACTTCCAATTCTTTCAAATCTATAGTTGTGGGGTCCATAATTTTTATTAAATATATGAATGGTCAACATCACAAAGATAATGTAACATATTCATCTCATCATGTTTATTCTTAAAATTTTTTATATTTTGAAATATTTAGATTTGAGGTGATATATAATTTATAAATAACCCATGAGAAAAGAGTTTTAATTAGTTGAAATTTGAAAATATGCATAAATTGCTATATTTTCTCCCCTATCTCTTAAGTCATTAACCCTACTATATATCATGCATTCCTTTTTCGAGGCTGCTGCTTCTTAAAACACACACCCAACCACAATTCAGAGTTTCCTTATATATATATATGTCTAAGATTTTAATCTGGCACACATTCCAATTTTCAACTATATAGTAGTATACTATTATATATATGTTTGATCCAGTTAAAGTCAATCCATATGCAAGTTATGGTAAAGATAAGTTGAGCAGTGTTGATAGTCAAATATTCGTATTATTAATTATTTTTTACTTAAAAGAAAAAATATCAAAAGCAATTAAATAGACATAAATTAATTATAATTATTAGTTAAGGGTATTTAGACTTGCCTGTATCTCGATGAGAACTGTGGAGAAAGCATAAGCAAAAGCAATGTCTCCAATTGCTTGGAAAGCCTTCCACACCTTCTGTGCTGGTGTCACGTCCACCCCAACTGTTGTTCCTGTTAAGCTTGTCCTTACAGTTGCATGTCCCCCACCTTCATTTTCATAATTCATAATATATATATATTATTACTATTACTATTAGATTAGGGAATAAAATAATTATTAATTACCATAAAAACACAAAAAAAAAAAAAAAAAAATTAATTAAATTTACCCCCTGCTACTTTTGCTATGGCAAGTCCAAGGCCTATGGAAGAATAGGAAAAAGACATTACTGCAGCAACAATTGAGAGCCATGAAAGCTTGTGGAAGTTTGGTATTTGGCTTAGGATAATTTGGATACATGCAAATATTATCATGTATGGATTGTTTGATGTATTGCACTTCACATTATGTCCATGTTTGTGGAAACAATTTGACCTCTTAACAGCCCTGTCAAAATTAAATTTTTAATTAAAACAATTGATTAAATTATAAAACTTAATACTTCACAGTTACCACATTTGTAATACAAAATCATTTAGAGTGAAAATAAAGAATTCATATTACCGACTTTAATTAATTTTGAAATTAAAAATGAGTTGAATTAATTACTTACACCATGCTAATAGATGCTGTAATAGTGTAACCGATTGTGACTCCTACAAGATTCACATACTGAGCCAACCCACAGAGGTTAACTTTCCAGCCTCCTGTAAATTTATTTACGAAAAACAATTAAATTAAACAATTATTATTTGTTAATTAGTTGTTAATCAAATTAAGATTAATTTATACTAATTAAGTAGAGAGTTATATGTTTATATATTCACCTATGTTGGCTCTCACAGCATCCATGTAAGTGTAGTTTCTCTTGCCAGTGACAGGATCAGGTGTTCTATAGGAATCGGCAAGAAGAGTGGAAGTGAAAAAAGTGATGAATGAGAACGCCATGAGAATAACTGGCCCCGCTACCCACCCCAACTGGGCTATCGCCCATGCCAGAGATAACACTCCTGACCCAATCACAGCGGTGATTATATGAGCACTTGCAGTTAACCATGTACCTTCAACAATCAACATCAACAACATTAATAATCCATTACTTCACCTCTCTCAACAAATAACAAACATATTGTAATTGTGATAAAAGAAAAGCCAAGATTCAAGAAATTGTAAAGAAAAAAAAATTAAAAGAACTGTGAGATTACGAATTCGAATCAGCCATTGACTATAAAAAATAAAAAAATATATATATATAAAAATAAAAAAGCAAGATTTAAGAATTAATCATGGTATACCAGTTCTATTAGGTCGACCATCATCATCAAGATTCTTGCGAATTCCACCATTTTCATAACCTTCAACGTCTACCTGTTCTAAGTACATGCTGTTATGTTGCATCTCTTCTCTGTACTGTGTGTGTATGTGTTTCTAGCAACGTTAATAAAGCAAAAAAAAAAAAAAAACAAAGAGAAAAAAGGAAGGACAAGACACTGAAATAAAGTTTAAAAAAGTGATATTATGATGGTGGTGACTACTGAAGTCAAGCGGCAGTATCTAAACAAAAAAATGAGTCTATTAACTAGAGAAAAGAAAAGAAAAGAAAAGAAGATTGGAGAGGTCATGAGAGGGAGATTAAATGACAGGGGAGGTTCTCTGCACCATTGATGGTGGTGGTCTATATAAGGTCCCCACTCTCTCTGTCTTTGTGTTGTGTAGTACTGTAATTTGGGCTTTGGACCATCCAAACAAGAATCTTTTACATGGTAATCACTGATTGTTTCACAATATCTCTCTCTCCCTCTCAGAATAATTAGTCGGTTCTTTTTTCGGCAAGTACTTGTATATATATATATATATATATATATATACCAGAAACGTCCAAGTGTCCCTTCAAGACTAAATTCAAAGGATTTTCTTTCTTCGTATATAAATTTAATTCCCCACTAATTCCAGATATTTAAGTTATGAAAATAATTCAATATTATTAAATTAAATTTAATGGTTATATGCTCATACTTATAATGGGATAAGGAATAAAAAAATAGCTCAAGTTTGATTTGAGGAGTTAAATATGTCCTCAATGTTATTTTTAGAATAAATAACTTGTAATTTTTTGTTATTTAAGTACCTTTGTCAAACAGGTTTATCACCATTTCAAACACTTAATTTAAAAAAAAAAAAATTATATTAAAATAATATTTTTTTATTTAAAAATAATTAAAAAATTAAAGACTAATAAATTAATTAATTTAGATAGAAAAGGAAAAAAAAATCTCTCTTTTTCTATCTCTAATCATGGACCATCCCACCTCAACTTTTGTATCCTCCGTTTTCGACCGCCATCGTCTCCTCTATTCCCGATCACCACCGTCGCAGCAAACTCTACACCGAAGGTGGCTCAATCATTCAACTACCCATCGTATACCGATGATGGTGGTCTAGGGGTGTAAATGAGTCAAATCATTCGCGAGCAATTTTGATGTTCGGCTCGATCAAAATTTGTTCGCATTCTGTTCATTTTATAAACAAGTCAAATTTGAGCCTTACTTTAACACTCGATGAATAAATGAGCCTAACTTGAGCAAAGTTAAACTAGACTCAATTAAGTTTTTAAACAGCTCGATTATAAGCTCGTGAACAGCTCGAGTAATAGGCTCGTGAACAGTTTTATTATTATTATTATTAATTTTAACACTTCAAAAAATATAATTTAATACTCTTATAAATTTTTTGATAATTCAATTTGACTAAAATGTATATTCTCCTAATTAATATAATCTAATATTGCCTTATTAGATAATCTAATATTCTAATTTTTAAAAATATTTTTTTATTAATTGAGTATTTTGATAAATTATAATAACGAGTTTCAAAATGGGTCGAACTCGAGTTCGAGTTTAACTCAATTATAATTTATTAATGAGCCAAACTCGAGTTTAAACGAGTCGAGTTTGAATATAATTTTCAATCTCAATCCAAAGTTCGAGCTCGAGTTCGAAAAAAAAAAATCGAGTCAAGTCTGAACAAGCTAAAATTCAACTCGACTCAATTACACCTGATACATAGAAGGCCCCCACTCTCTGTCTTTGTGTTGTATAGTACTGTAATTTGGGTTTTGTACCATCCAAACAAGAATCTTTTACATGATAATCACTGATTGTTTCACCAGAAAGCAATATCTCTCTTCCTCTCAGATTAATTAGTCAGTTCTTTTTTCGGCAAGTACTTAGTATATAGCGTCTGAGTGTCCCTTCTAGACTAAATTCAAAGGATTTTTTTAGTTTGTATATAAATTTAATTCCCACTAATGAATTGGAGACATTTCAATTCTGAAAATGAACCAAAATTATTAAATTTTGGGATTGGTTGACGAATTTTTCTTCTGTTCTTTTATCTCCTAGGGCTAAGTCTTGCCTACATCGTGGGCGAACACAGGAGGACAATAAGGGCATTTGTTGCACCGTCTCATCAAAAAATAATATAAATTATAAGTTATTTTTAATTGAAAAAAATATAAAAAAGTATTGTGTAATTTAACTCTTTTATACTTATGAGTCTGTAATTTATTTTTTTGACAAAAAAAAATCATGTGGTTTAATTTGTTAACAATTTATGGTCCACAGTTTTAACACCATTAGTCAATGCTAACGTGATACATGTGAACTCCACTTCTTAATTTTTTAAATAACCATGTAGATAAAAAAGTGAGACTCACATGTACTACGTTAGCACCACTTTGGTATTTACTATGACATATTAGCGTTGACTAACAGTGTTAGTAGCAAAGATCTCAAATTGTTAACCGAATAAACCACGGAATCCTCTTTATAAAAAAAAAAAAAAAAATCACAGACTCATAAGTATAAAATGATTAAATCACAAGATTTTTTTTTTTTGTACTTTCCCTTTTTAATTTTGCCCATACTAAAATATTTTAATAATATATTTTCAAAAAAAATACTAATATATTGTAATTTTTTGAGATACTAAAATAATTATTGCTAATAGTTTATTGTAAGTGACACAATACAAATAATTGCTGCTGGCCCCCCCCCCCCCCAATTTTTTTTTTAATTTTTATTTTTTTATTTTATAAGTGAACAACCCTCACTTTCTCTCTTTATTCTTTTTCTGTTCTCACGATTCACACAAGGGCAAAATTCCAAACGTTACATCCTTATCCTCTTGGAGAGCAACAACACAACATGTTAGATTTTAATTTTTTTTACTTTAAAAGTTGTAAGATATATTGACATTATATTTTGAATGATAATTTTATTTTTTTAATTTTTGATGTTATATTTTTCTAATTTTAACTATTGTTAGTGTATTTGAAACATTATTTTATTAGTTTATTTTAAATAAAATATAAGTAATATACTATGATAAAGTAAAATTTATCCATTTGAAATCTTTTTTTGGTTTTCCCTCTTGCCTACACTGAATGTATATATCAATTTAATGAAATAAGAATATATGAAAAAAAAATATCGGTATTTTTTCATTAAATAAAAAATAAATAAAAAATTATATTAATTAAAATATTTTATCACGCATTAATTTAACATATGAAATAAATATATGCAATTCCTAGGTACAATAATTTTTCCTCTCGGGGATCATCTTTTATTTCTTTTTCAAAGTTCTTAGTGCAAGGAAAAAGGAACTCTCTAGTCCCTAGGAAAAGAAAGAAAATAACACTAGCTATTACTAGGCATTTTTTCATGGTCAACCCTTCACTCAGTATTGGTGGATTTGGCTGTAATCTGTTTCTCTAGTACAGGTTCGTTTCCCTGTCAATTATTAATTAATGCTCCCTTCTTATATATATTTATTATAGCTACTGTATGAATATATATATATATATATATATATATTTGGAGCTATTAATTAAAGGGTAAATAATAGTAGTAATAATTTAATAATAATAATAATAAAAATCTTAACTTTTTTTTTTTTGAGGTTTGGCAAAAAAAAAAAAAAAAAAAAAAAAAACACTTTTTGTTTTTTTTGAGAAAAATAAAGATCTTAACTTTAATAATGCTTCAGTTGAACTAAGAAAACAGAAAAAACAAACGAGTTACATAATCAAAGGGTTTTTTTTTTTTCCCTTCACCTTGTTGAGTCATCCCAAGAAAATCATGTATTCCATGAGAAACTGTCATTGAAATTTCAAATTAATATTATGATAATGATGTTTGATCGATAATCTACTTCAGTATTTAAAAATTAATATTTTTTTTAATTTTAAATTATTTGTTAATATATGATAACTTAAAATTCGCAATAAAAAATTCCTAAAAATTCCAAATTTTGTTATTTAATTTGTTTTTTTAAAATTAATTTGTGTGTTTATATGAATTATATTTTCCTTTAAGATGAGTTCAATAATATATCCTTATATTCAATTTCTACAATCAAAATTATCTAACATGGTGCTTACTAAGATTTCAACCCAAAATTTGTTACATTTCATTGATGTACCCTATTTCATGCCGACTGCTGAGGTGCAGTGACTTTATAAATGTTTTTTTATTATTATTATTAATATTATTATTTTTATTATTATTTTTATTTTATGTAAGTCATAAATCTGGCTCATGTCAGCATTAAATTCTCTTAGGTAAGATAAAATATAGTAATATTACTAGTAAATTTTTAATTTAATAGTATTTAATTTATTTTCAGGATTGTAAATTTTAAGTTCGAGTATAACTCAGAATTAAATTTATAAAGAAAAAAATAGTAATATTAAACAATAAATTAATGTAAAACATATAACTAAAACTGTATAAATACTCACTTAATTAGTAACGTAGATGAGATGTCATTTAATCTTATATAACACTGAAAGTTGCAACATTTCAGCAAAAGAGGATAAGGACTTGGCCACAAACGACCATATAAGTTTGGGAAATCATCAGGAAAACGACAGCCCGCCATTTTAGACCTTAAAACTTGTAGAAACTCATTTTTCAATTGCCAACTTCATATTTTCACTTATCAAACACCTCAGTGACTATATGTGCCAACGGGTGGCCGCATTGTTTCTGATTAAGGTTGGAGTACGTTTTAGCTGCACATGTCAATAATTGGAAACTTAATTTACTTCCATGATTGCATTAATTGCTGTATTCATCAATCAATCATCAGTTGTCAAAGTCTTTACGCTTTGATCCACTACTTGAATATGAATTCATGGGGTCCATTTTTATTCTTTATATATATATATATATATATATATATATATATATATATATATATATATATATATATATATATATATATATATATATATGTTT
>CATKHJ010017648.1:0-13228 GCA_949750685.1 Vernicia montana | reverse complement strand
ATATATATATATATATATATATATATATATATATATATATATATATATATATATATATATATATATATATATATATAATGTTAAAATTTGGTTCGATACTGATACTTTCGAGTTGGTTTAATACGATTTGGTTCGATACAGTTCTCAGTTCGATATGAGTTAAGAATCAGTATCATACCAAATTAAAATTTTCGATATATTTTGGTACGGTTCTCATACTAAATTTCAAATTTCTTACAGTACAGTTCTAAAATAATTGAATATTTTGATTTGATATGGTATTCTTAAGTACTATACTCAGTCTTATATCCTTAAGAAAACTCCTCAAAATAAATATTCACCCTCGAGTTCCATAAACGCATTTATGACACACCTATTCATTGTTCTTTTTCGATGTAGCTCTGAATTGTCCTATGCAAGCTTAGTCTAAATTTTTCTTTCTTTTGTTTTTTTTTTTAAATATTTAATTTGAATAAAGTGAAGTCTAAATTAATCAGTGTTGTTAAAATTGGACCGGACCGATTGGTTGGATTGGTTAAATCGAAAATCGATCACTGGTCCAATTTTTAAGTTATAAAAAACTAGAAAACCATTGAATCGAAAAAAATCGATCCGAACCGAAAAAACTAAAAAAACCGGTGAACCGGTCAAACCAGAATGTTGCAAAATGACGTTGTTTTGAATTTAATAAAATTTAAAAAAAAATAAAAAAAAGAGAATATGGCAGAAATTAAATCGAACCAGTCGAACCACAAACCGACAAAAAAACCAAATCAACCTCCGGTTCAGTTTTAACAACATTGAAATTACTTAAATCCACTGTATATTCCGGTGTTGGTTATTTTGATATTTTCTTTATATCATTCAATACTGGTTACTAAATTATTTAAGAAATATATAAATTAATGGATCAATCCAACATATAACCAGGTCCATCTATAATCCGAAATGACCATATCCAAATCCACCTAAAAAAAAATAATGCTCAAAATTGTCCAAATCCAAAATAACCCAAACCCGAAATCACTCAATCCAAACTCATCCGACCTGCCTCTTTGCCACCTCTAATATATTTCATAGCGTTAATTTTCACCTCATTCCAATTATTGTCTAGTGCAAGACATGCAGCCATTCAACCAAATTTCTAACTTTTATTATTATTATTATTGATAAATTTGGCGCTAACCAGTTTTCAAATTTGAGACATGTTAATTCTCAAAATAATTCCAATACCACTAAATTAAATTAAAAGCAAATTGATATAACTTTTATTATTATTATTATTTTAAAAAACAAAGGGAAATTGGCTAATGTCCACACAAAAACACATTCTAGGAAAAGAAACACCACTGATATCTTGTAACATCAAGACTCCAATTTCATCAGGCGGATTGGCAAAGAAATGAGATCCCAAAGCTAGCTTGCTTTCCAAGTGAGCCATCCCATCTGCGCATCTCGACAAATATTATAGGAGAGTTGCATCATCTAATTCCTTCGGATAACACTACTAATATTTTCTAGAATTCTAGAAGTGAAATTAAGATCAACATAGTCTTTAGTAATCATCTGGACTACACACATATTATCCAACTCCAACATATATAACTTTCTTGAAAACAAATGAAGAAAAAAAAAACAGGTAGCGTTTAAAAGGCATCAGGATTGTCCAAGAGGTATGCTTCAATAACTTTGAATACTCCCATGATCCTCTCTTGCCCGGCCTTGAGTAGCTCTTCATCGATTTTAGCATCACCCTTTGGATAATATTTGACAACACTCGTGCAAATGGATCCTCCATCAGGAGTAGGCACTACCTTTTCATCATAACATACTTTTTCTAATGTTTCAATCCATGGTTCCCCATCAAATCTTGTGTATGTGCATGATAAATTATCTATATCCATCGAATCAATTCTGGTTATCAAATACTTGAAATCATTACCTGCACATGATTAATTAAAAATTAATAATTGATAAATCAATACAATAATATGCTTTAATTAATTGGCAATTAGCAATAATAACAAACTAGCAAGCTGATTATTACCTTCGGCAAAGTTAAGTTTCTTAATAGTTCCAGGCCCTCCATTTCCTTCAAGGATCTCCACACTCTTAATGAATTGAGGAAGAATCTTTGGAATAATAGTGTCAGATTCAAGAAGGAACACCTTAAACAACTTGGCAGCGGAGATTGAAGTAACAACCTCGACTTCATGAGTCACAACAGCCATGTTAAGTAACTATGAATCTAAGAAATTAAGAAGAATTAATTATGGTATTTGCAGATGATGAGATGTTGAAATTAAAGTTGGTATTTGGTATATTTATAGAATGAGGTTCCTAAGTTATAGAGGTCAATAATAAGAGAAAATTTTCCAATAATAAGGTGTCCCTTCCATATGAAATAGATAAGATGCTTAATCTGCAAATTAATTAATATTTTTTTTTTATAAAAATATAATAGGGAGTCTTTTCACGTATGGATGGCATATTTTATTTTAAATAGTAAAAGAGTAGGTAATATATTGCAGGTTTATTATCACAGTCGAATATATTCCCATCATTAAATCATTTGCCATTGATTTACTAATTCAATGATATTGATTATTAAAAGATAATGCCATAATTTGGATTTGAACATTTATAAATGTTAAGAATTTCGTTGCGGAAGAATATTTATTTGAAAATAAATGAACGATAAAATAGAGAAATAAATAAAATAGTAGAGACACGGAATTTATGTGATTCGGTGTAAATTTACGTCTGCGAGTGAGAGATGAGTAAAATCTACTAAATAAAATGAAGAGTACAAATTAAATGGAAAATAACGCTCAAACCTTTGAACCCAAGTACACTCAATAAACTCACTTCTCTAAATGTACCAACAAAATAATAAAGGAATTAAATAAATTTTGTTAGATCTAAATGAGAGATTAAAGTTTAGAAAGGATCTCACAAGAATTTTATCAAAAATATACTCACTTAACACTCTAATGCACATACTAGGGGTGTTCATGGTTCGGTTTGGTCTGTTTAGAATAAATGTTTCTAGTCAAACCAATAAAATTGATTTTTAAATATTTCAATTTTTAACCAAACCAAATAATACTAAAAAATATCCAAACAAAACTATTTGGATTCAGTTTGGCCAGTTTCATAAAAGGAAAAAAATAAATAAAATAAAAATTGAAGAGATCATAAAAATTTAACAAACATTAAAATAAAATCATATTACTATATAACAACCAACCTTATCAATACTATTAAAAAAACACTTAAAATTCTATAGCATAATAATAATAAATTAGAAGGAAATAATCCCTAAAAACTTAATAGGGATCAAAATAACAACATAAAAATCCTCTAAAATATAGAAATTTAGTGGATATTTTTAACTTCTAAAAAATTTAAAAAATAATTTGCATATTAGTAAAGTACATATTTAAAAAATACATAATTTTATTATATTATTGGTTTGGTTTGATTTAATTGGATTTTCATTTTCTTAAACCAAAATCAAGCCAAAAATTTGGATTATAAAAATTTTAAAACTGTAATCAACCATGAAACAACTTAAATCATGATTTTTAGTTTGGATTGAATTAGATCAATTCTGTTTGGTTAATTTTTATGCAGTCCTAGCACACACTCATTTCTCACTCACTTCACTTAATTTATGATGATTTACAAAACCTCACATGAGAATGTATTTATAGTGAGCAAAAGGAGGCAACAAGTGGTCATAAGATTGCCACCATTTAAGTAAAAATACTTGGCTATAATTTAATTACATGCAACATATGTCTTGGAGAATAGGCTTGGGTTTGAAAAAATTCAAGACATTTGTTAACACAAAATTAAAAGACATTACTCCTCCTTCTCCACTTAAGCTCATAAAGGCATCTTAAATACGAGAAATACCAATTAAGTCCAAGCAATGTTTGAACTTGCTTACTAAAAGAGGCTTTGTCAACATGTCAGTCACTTGGTTTTTCTTCAATTTGAGAAATTAGAGGCAGGGGCAAAATAAAATGCACGGCCTCGTGCGTTTTTGAGTAGCATGGGCTCATGCTCTTTCTGAGCTGGTAATCAAAGGGAAGGATCTACATGAGCTCGTGCACTTCCTCTGCACTACCTCGTGCTCTTGCCTTTTAGGGTCCAATGTTGAACTTTTTTGCACTAACTCGTGCACTTCTTCCTATAGGATTTGGTGTTCTATAATTTGACCGCTTTTTGCTCCAATACCTCACTAAATCTTGCAATTCCTATAAAAACACAACGTGACCATAAAATGAGTGAATTCATGAAATTTGAGATAGTTTTACTAAAAAATCAAGCTAAACATATATCAATTGAAGGTAAATTCATAGGAATTAATGTATATATAAATATTGAGCACATCAAGGGGTAAGATGGTCTGAATTTAAAATAGTTATCAACTGATGAGAAAAAACTCAAAAATAGAGCTTTTTAAAACATCAGTTGTTTAGGCTTCCAACAACTATCAATTGCTATTTTATTTTTTTTACCAAATGGATTGATTTAGTTGTTAGAAGTTAAAAAGTTATCAGATGGCTTCCAATAGCTAAATCAAACACCCACTTACACATATAACGAAATAAGCACATGTGATCAAACATTTTTTTTTTTAAAATAAAATGAAATATTCGATATGAATAAATGTACATCTTGACTCACACATATAATGAAAATATAAACATATAAAATTATCAAATATACTTAAAGAGTGATATATATCTCTACTTGGGACGAGCTCAGAGGGGGGCCCAGGCAAATAATTTTTTTATTTTAGTTTTTGAGTATAAAAAAAATATAATGTATATCTAGATAATAATATACTTTCAAGAAGAAAGACCATTAGGCCTTGTTTAGTGTTATGATTCATCATAACTTGTTTGTTAGCTCAAAAAATAAGAAAGAAAGTGAAGGAAACAAAAGGAAATTAGACCGAGAAGAGAACAAAAGAGAGAAGAAGAATAAGAGAGAGAATAATTAGAGAATTAGAGAGAAAGAATGATAGTAATGAGAGAGAAAGAGTAAGAGAGAGAGAGAAACATTCCAAAAGGAATTTAGTTATACAATTATCAATCTGTTACAATCATTAGTTACTTATACTACTAATGCCAACTAAGCAAGAGCTCGATAACCAACCAACTTCTTATTGAAGCAATACTCCATGTTGTTACATTTAATTATGGAAAATATTTTCTATTTTTCTTTTCTAATTTTTTTTTTTCATTTCTCAATTTTATATTTTTTTTATTTTTCAAATTAAAAATTAGAAAATAAGAAAATATGTTAAGATTTCTTTTCATTTATAACTTTATCTATTCTTTCATTTCCATTTTATTTCTAAGATTCTTTTTGTATATTAAATATATAACTATTATTTTTCATAATTGTTTATTTTAAAAGAGAGTAGAAAACATTATAAAGTAGTTTTTCATAATATAGTGTAATTTTGGAAAACTTGAAAAATTATTTTCAAAATTTCTATTTAGAAAATTTTGATAACTAAACACCAAATTCTAATTTTCTATTTTCTTGGAATAATTTTTTGAAAAGCATGCTTTATTTTCCATAACTAAACAAGGCCCTAATTTTTAAAAAATAAAAAGGTACGACATTAACACTTCCCTTTTGGTTTTTCTCTTTTGATTTCTAACACTCCTATTTTTTTTTTTTTTTAATATTGAAAGTGAATATAGCCATTATTAAATTATTTATCTAATACTTTTGTTGAACCAAGAGGTTCCCATCCAAGGTTTTGATAATAACAAATAGTTGGTTGTGCTAATAATTATATTTTAAGTGTTTGTGTGAGATTGTAGATTCCTAAATTATAGAAATTCTCTAATTCAAGTGCTTCAAGTTTTCAAGAATTTTATATATGTCACATCCCACTTTTGTGATGGACTATCCTAGGGCATGAGTAGGCCTAAGGCCGCCGAAAATTCGTAGAACCCAGCTAATTTTAGATTGTCACTGTAGCTCCGGCGGTATGCCGGCATTACAATTACCATTTCCAAGATCAAACCTGCAAGGAACAATTCACTCCCAATATTACCACTTTATATTCTTTACTCCATTTAAGGCACAAGCACTCACCCAATCACCATTACACACTTCTAGTTTGAATTTATTATATTCAGTTCAGCCATTTATATACGTATACCATATCACACTTATGTTAGATTATGTACCATGGAGACACTAGATAATACCATTATACATCATCATATACAGTCAAATTTACATTTATCTATTATACGTTTCTAGATTATATTTATATAATCAGTGTAAAATATATGTCAACAGTAAGTGAAGTAGGATACTTGCGCTGCAGATCCACTAACCTAAAAAAAAATAAGGGAAAAGGGGTAAGATTTAAATCTCAGTGAATATATAATAAATAACTGGGCACAACAATTTAGATGCATGAATATAATCATTGGCTCAATAGGGTTATCACAATAAATAATTAACGAATTTTCAATTTAATACAATTGAGGGTTTAGCAGAAATTATTACTAATTTAATGTGAACTTTATTCACATTCCCAATATAGTACTGTGGAACCACAGATTTCCAATGACAAATTGTAAGACAAGGTTAGCTAGACCTTGTGACTAGACATTCAAATACCTCCTAGCAAGGTACAAGTCAGCACAGAGTTCGATGATCCCCACACTGAAGAAAGGGAATTTCTGCTTTTTGGCTTAAGTTAGGGTTCAAATCAAATAGAACATTTTCACATATAGAGAATCAATTAGAGTTCGAAGTAATAAAGGTAATTTATCAATTTCAAGGTCACATAATCAAATACAATTCACATATTCAAAATGAAATGGGTATGTGCCGGAAAAGTTAATATATACTCACCTTTCTAGTTAAGCTCCAAAATATTGATACACTTCCTCAATTTCTTTGTCACCAAATTCTCCTTCTTGAAATTCCTCTTATCTTTCTACAAATTATAAAATATTTACATAAAAGTTAATTTCACATAATTACGTTTATTTAATTATTAAATTAGAAGATTAGTTCATATTTTCAATTTTGATGCTAATCTATACTCTAATTGATTCAATTCCAAATCTAGTTACTCCTAATACATTTCCCCTCCATCATTTTCTAAGTTTAATTCTCCAAAAGTTATTTTCTACATTCTCCTAAATTCTGGATCCTTGGTTTCACGGGAGTTCAGTACACTCTTTTGAATATAACTCAAGCTACAAAACCATTTGATATAATTCTTTTTTTTAAATAAAACTAGACTCATAAGGATACATTTCATTAGTTTTGACCTCAACTTGATTCTGCCTCCAAAGTTGTCCAACTTAAGGGTAAAAATTAAAAATTATGTCAGTCCAGTTACCCTGTCAAAGCTTAGATTTTTTCATATATCTCCCAATAAACTTGAAATTTTGATCTTAAATTTTTACATCATCTACAATACATATTAAGGTACATTTTTTATGTTTCAGTCATCTTCAAATTTCTATCCTAAGATACCCGAAACTGGCCTCAAACTTTCTTGATTCTCAGGGTTGGTCTGCAAGAAGCAGTTTTCTTTTCTTTCCTATATCTCCAAAACTAACAAGAATTAGCTTAAATTTACTTCTAGAGAAATAAACTAAAGACATCAAGATACAATTTTTATGTTTTGAGTTTCTTCAAATTAGTAATCCAAATGATTCAATTTTCCCTCTCAATTTCCAGAACTTTCCAAATCTTAAATCTGTCTCCTTTAGTTTCTTACTTCTTCCATTTAATTCTTTCATTTCTTACTTCTTTCCACCAAAACTACCTTAGTTAGGCCTTTTTTCCTTATCAATTCCTCTTTTCTCAACTTCAAAATCTCTTTTCTCCATCTCCCAATTCATTAATCATAACCACTTAATCAACCATCACAATATCACAATTAACATCATCAAACAACATACATGTATTCATAGATGGAAAGAACTAAATCAATTCATACTCTTACCTTAAAAATCCATTTCTTCTTCTTCTTCTTCTTATTTCCTTTTCTATCTCCTCCTTTCTCTCTTCCTTTCCTTAGCTAAATTTTTATGAAATGAAGATAATGAATTCTTATCTTCCATCTTACCCATTTTATATTTTTCTTTTCTTTTTCTTTTATTTAATTGACATGTAATTTTGGCCCAATCCCTATCCTCCACTTTTTTCAGTAGATTTTCTGGCCATTTTTTTTTATTTGGATGATAAATAGTCAACTTATGATGTTATCATTTCTTAATTTTTACAATATTGTCATTTTTAATCTTTAATTACTCTATTATTGTCTAATAATTTTTTTAATCACTAATTTAGGTTTCTAATATCATTTTTAATCTTTTTCCCATCAATTTTTCCTAGGCTAGAATTTTCTAAAATTTTAAAAATTAAAATTTGTCGGTTATGCGCGTAGTGTACCGATTTTACTTAGATATTTTCTATGCTTAACCTCAACTTCATTTTCGAGTTTCATCACTTCTAACATCCTCATATTTTTCTAAATTATCCAAATAAAATATAAAATCCATTCCGGGGTTGGAATTTGCCAATTCACTCTAAAGGCCTCGATTTCTAAACCCCGTATTATTTTTAGGACTTTGGTTCCTAACTTCTTATTTTCTACCTCTTTTTGTTCTAAACTATGTTATTACTCTCTATTAATATTTTTAATACCATCTTTAGGATTCCAATATCCTATTTAATAATATTTCCATGAATTTTTCTTGAATCGATATCGATGAAAAATTGCGGAGTCGGAGTCTGACAGTTTCATGCTTAGCATATTGATTTCCAAACTCATGCTTAACTTAAGGTTTTGAACATTTTCCTTCTATTTTATCCTTCAATTCCTCCATCTAACTTAGTTCCAAATTACCTCCAAATTTCTAGCGACCCAGGGATGCCTGAGATGTTACATACATGTGATATATGAGATTCCAATTGCAAGCATAAATTTTTGACTGATGTGGGTAATACATCAGACCTTATGCACATGGTAAAACCCATGGATGGGGTATATGTATCAGAACCTTAGCTAGGAGGGGTGGTCCTAGCCGTAAGACATGATCAGTCTTATGCTTTATATATGTTATAAGTAAAAGTAAACAAGGCGTAAGCCGTTACTCTATCTTTATATGTGGGAAGCACTCCACTTTTAAACTCTTTGATTTTTGCTAAAAATGTATAAGTTCTATAATTACCTTATGTAATACCCCGGATATACATGTATGGACTTCTTATTGATTATATAAATGACTTTCTGATAGTACATTATGTGTATGAATGAGTATAGATTGAATTTTTTAAGGATTAAAGGTTGATTTATTAAGTGGAGCAGCAGGGCGTGATTTGCGACCACAACTAGGAGGTCGCGACCGTGACAGTGGGCGCGAAGGTGACCGCGAACGCTACTGCCTGAAATTGGTTTAAAGGCTGAAGGAGCATTGTGACCGTGATAGGGGTGTCGTGACCGCAATTTAGAATTGAACAGTCACGTGAACAGTGCTTGTTGCGACCGTGATGGTGATATTGCGACTGCTATCGTATAATCGCGACCACGAATGCATTATCGTGACCGCTATGACCATCGGGGGTAGAATCTGGAAAATGACTTTATAAAAGGAATTAAAACCCCAATTCATTTCATTTCAAGATTTCTGAGTTTCTAACCCCGTTTTCTTTTAAAGAAACCTCAACCTAACTTTTTAAATACTAAGAAACTTCATTAATTACATCAATTAAAGGATTTAGGGTTGCAAGGATTCATCATTTCATCCACCATTGAAGCATTTATTGAAGAGGTAAGTTAGGGTTTTGGTTTTCTTTTATGTTTCTCTTCTTTTCTTACTTTGAGTCAATGTTGAGAAGGGAATAGATTATGAATCATGAGATTAGCATGTATATATGGTTAAGAGTATGAGTTAATCTATTTATTTGTCTTTGTATATGTTTATATGAATAGTTCCTCCTAGAAGTCATAATGAAGATCATGGTGGTTATGATGAGCCATATAGTTTGATGTGATTATGGATCTTCCCTAGAGTGTTATAGCATTCTTTTTGGCTAAGGTGAGTATTTAATATACTATTATGCTTATACCTAAATTCCATGAAATTCCATAAAGCTTATGTTACCCATATTATTCAATTACCTTGTGAAAATTAAATGATTATGAGCTATCATGAACAACACGTCTATGACAATTAAACCAAATGTATGAAACCTTGCCATTTTGTTATTTCATTATGATAAGTATATGAACCTCGTAATAGAAATCCCCCAAACTGATGTGGGACAAACATCAGACTTTTTGCACTTTGTACATATGGATAAGGTATAATATCCAAATCCGAGCTAGGAAGGGTAATGGTCCTAGTTATGAAGTCTGATCCACTTCATGTAGCAAGTCCGTAAGGGGACCACTGCTTAGAGTATGCTTGTAAGAAAGCCTCTACTCATTTTATTCAAAAGAATACCTGTAAGGAGGTTCCTGCTTAAATATATGAAGCACGCTTGTAAGGAAGCCTCTGCTTGATTTCTATGTATATACATGTATCTATAACAACCAAGCCAATTTGATACCTATTTTACATGATTTCATATGTCTTATGTACCATGAAAAGTAACCTTGAATCATTCTTATATGATATGATAAACCTTAAGTTTAAAAGGTATGGTAGTATATTCTTTACTCACTGCTTTATCTTATTAGTGATTCCATTTTTCTAGGAGATTAGAAGTTAATCAGTTCGGTTCTTTAGGCTCATTCTTCCTAGAGAACCAAGTTGATTAATGTAATTTTTCCAATTAATTTTGTTTAATTGAAGTATATTTTAGATGCTCCATGTGTGATTGTCAAGGATATTCTTTTGGCCTCAGTGGCATTATGAAATGCTCATTTATATGTATTAAGTTATGACATAAGATTATATGAGTAATATGTTACGTATTTATGAGAATATATATGTGTATGAATATGTATGTTCCGATTGAGATCTTGGGTATGAGTTATATGTTTAAGGGAAATGATGCCGTGTGGAAGGTTATGTTCATGGGTTCTACAGGTGATTGGTGGCCTTATGCCTACCTATGCCCTAGGACCATCACATCTCTCAAAGTGGGGTGTGACAAAGTTAGTATCAGAGCGTAAGGTTAAGTCTAATATAGACTATATGAGTCATAGAGTATGTGAGCACCATGGAGCATAGGAAAATTTCCTTTATGTCTATTGAAATTATTGTTTATGAATAGATATGCGTTATCTTATATGTGTTATGTCTTCCCTTGTTTGTTATATTATAGATACCTCTTAGAAGAGGAAGGGGAAGAGGTAGACTGAGATGTGTACCTATTGCGAATGTGGGAGCACCGGATGTGGCTTCAGATGCCGTTTCCATTCATGAGGAACCACTTGAATTGCCAAGGGATAGACGCCGGGTTCAAGCGGAGGAAGTTTCTGTTCCTTCAAGAAATGATGATGATTTGAGGCGTAAGAATGAAGAATTACGCCGGGAATTAATGGAATTGAAGAGATTAAAGTAGCATGATGCTAATATAGCATCGCCTCCTTCTCCACTGGTACAGGAGAGAGTTCTACCTCCTCTGGCTCCTATACAAGAGAGAATGCCACCAGTTCCTGTTAATGCTCCCGTCCCTAGACAAATGGCTAGAGGGGCGATTGATGATGGTGGGGTGAGTATTTATGCTTTTCTGAAAATGGGATTACTGGATTTCCATGGTGAGGATGGGGAAGAACCACATGGATTTTTGGATGTGGTAGAGAAGGTAGTGAGAAGACTTCCATGTTTGGATGCTAGGGCCATTGAATTTGTAGGTTTATTGATGAAGGACAATGCTTGGAATTTGTTCCAAAGGCATGTTGAAAACTAATTGTATGGTAATGCTCCGCCTTCATTGGAACAATTTAAATAAGACATGATTGATGAATTCCTAGCAGAGGGAGAAAGATAAAGCAGGGTAGCTCAGTTTGAGAGCTTGAAACAGAAAGGCAAGTCCGTGACCGAGTATGCTAAAGAGTTTATCAGATTGAGCAAGTTCGCTCAAGAGATTGTTCCTACTGAAGCTGCACGGATTAAGAGGTTTAGGAGGGGATAGATTGCCTCATTACACAATTCTCTATGTGCTATAGAGTTTACTTCACTATCCAAGCTCATTGATAAGGCTAAGCAGATGGAAGCCAAATGCAAAGAGGATAGAGTGGAATGGGAACAGAGATCCAAGAATAGAAGCAAGGGCCAAGGTAGTTCAAGTAGGGGTGGAGGGAACAGTTCACATATGAGAACTTCTGAATATTCCACTTCTACTGTTTTTCAAACTCAGCCTTTAAGAGGCCAGGGTCGGGGTCAGTCTAGGAGCACATCAGTGTCTTCCATTCTTGGAGCTATGAGTGCACCTAGATCCTTTCAGCAGGGCTATGCCTACCCTACTTACTCTACTTGTGGGAGAAAGCATGAGGGAACTTGTTGACTTCTCTCTATATTGTGTTTCAAATGCAATCAATCAGGTCATTACATTAAGGATTGCCCTTTGTCTAGAGAGCAGCAGAGTACTCCTACTACCTCACAGCCTACAGTTCAGATGAGCAGGGCGGATACTAGGGTTACAGGAGGTAGAGGTCAAGGATCGGCACAAAGTTCAGGACAAGTAGTGGAAGGAAAAGGACATGACAGAGTGTTTGCAGTTAATCAGCAAGAGGCTCGTACTTCCAATACTACGGTGACATGTATTCTCTCTATACAAGATGTGTCAGCTAGAGTTTTATTTGATTCAGGGGCTACACATTCATTTGTTTCACTGTGTTTTGCTAAGAAACTGGGAAAAGGTAGAGAGATCATGAATATTCCTTTAGAAGTGTCCACACCTGTAAATAATGGATGTGCATTATATGTATCCTTCATGCATTGTAGAGATTGGTAAGAGGAAACTTCCTAATGACTTGATTGAGTTTGAAGTGTTAGAATTCGATGTGATTTTTGGTATGGACTGGTTATCTAAACACCATGCTGTGAGGCCTCGCCCGAGCACTGGTCCGATCCGCTAGAGGGGGATCGAAATGCTCATTCGGGTCTGGTCTCACGATGGAACCCTCGGGTTCGGATTGGTTGATTTCTGAAATTTGACTTTGGGAGTCGCCACCTTAATTTATTTTTAATTGGAAAAAGTTTAA
>CATKHJ010017629.1:0-24473 GCA_949750685.1 Vernicia montana | reverse complement strand
CTCCTTGCCTGCATCCACTCCTCAAGTTTCACTTGAGATTTTCACTATCAACAATCCTTTTACGGGTGTAATATCAAACTCAAGTGTTTCCAAGCTCACACTCAAACTTCTTACAAGTGTTTCAATAGCTCACACTTAAACCCAAGTGTTTTCAAGGTACACACTTAAACCTTTCCAAGTGTTTTATGGCTCATACACAACTTTTACAATAGAGAATAATTTGAGATTTAGAGTCACTCAAGACTTTGACAAATAGCTAGTACAAAAGATATAAGAATGTAATCTAGTTTAGAATAAATTTGAACATACAAAAATGAGAAATGAAGCTTTTGTGTTCTAACTTAATGAACAAAGAATTTAGAGTTTGAGAGCTTTGATTTGCTTGTAATATATGTTCTTGATGTGTAAAACTTCTCTTGACTTCACCTTGAGTCTTTAGATATATATAGATCTTCATTCCATACTCAAACAACCATTTTAGTGCTCTAAAAACGGTACTAGATAAGTTCCAACGGTTATATAACGGCTATATTCTAATGGCTAGTTTCAACGACTGTATAACGGCTATATAACAGCTATATTAAAAAATTCGAAATCTTGAGTTATACAACTCCAAATGATGATCCGTTTTTTTTGTTGGAAACTTGGAGCAGTCTACTACAACTTTGTAGTTTTGACAAACTTCAAAATAATCCATATTCATACTCTAAAAAATCAGAATATTTTATTGCTCATCTAGTCATGACAGTTTGAACATGCTTCAGTATTTCACCCAATGCTTCTTTTATACACCTCGGATTGATGCAAGGCTTTTTGCATATGAAACTAGACTTCCAGAGCTACAAATCTGGAGAAGGGAATATTCAAAATCCCTTTGTAGAATTAACGCCACTAATTCTAATTGACATCATCTACTGTTACCCAGTTTGACAGTTTGAGTATAATTCAATTAAAAATTCATAACTCCATTTTCCAAGCTCCAAAAATTATACTAATTTTTGTTCCTGAAACTAGACTGATGTAGCTATAGGTTGCATTCATAAACTATCCCAATTAGTACAGTTTATTCTTCAAACTTTAGTCAACAGTTTTGCTTCCATAGAGATCGTCATTCTTCACATGAGTTTTTTGGTTTCACATGCTCTTTTCATCTTCATGATTCAATTTCTTTACTTAATTGCATCAATAACAATCAAAGATTACCTACTAACAACAACAATACTAAACAAACTTATTAGTAGTAATAATATTTTGCATCATCAAAATCACATATGAAATCTTGGGGTCAACACTTATTTTTTTTTTTTATAAAATTTTATCCTTCATTTTTCTTTAATTTGCATAAATATTGTACTTAATTAATGCAAGGAATTTTGCCATATTATTATGTTGCTACTTGAGAATGCAGTTGACATGAATTTAAGGAATCAATATGGTTAGGTACCATTCTTGTGATTTTTTAGCTGGATTTTTTTTTTATTTGATTCTCTGTCAATATATTTATTGTTCGAGATAACTGTAAAGTAAATTGGTAAAAAAAAAAAAATCTCTCTTTTGAGATTCTTAATTAGATTCATATAAATTTTATTATTGAGAATTCCATCCATTCATAAATATGAAAATGAAAATGAAAGTCAAATTTGGAATGGAAATTTAAAATTTTATGGAAAAGTTTTTATATTTTATTGATTGTTAATTTATTGTTTGGTTGTGGAGAAATGTTGAAAACATTGATGAAAATTGGGTTTGTGGTAGATAGAAGGTTAGATTTGTGGTGAAGAAGAAATTTGGTAATAGATAAGGGAATGTTTTCTTTTTTTTTTTTTTTTGGTTTTTGAGTGAATGGTTGATTTAATGGGCTATATATGAAAATTTAAAGTTGAAGGGTAAAAATTGACATTTCATATCTATTTCATGGAAAATTTGACCGGACCAATATGTTGACATAATTAAATTATAGGGACCACTTAAATCAATTTTGAAAATAGCAGTCCTAACTTATGAATTAGGGTAAATCTCAGGGATTAAATAGTAATTAATCCTCCTTAGTATTATTATAAATATTCTATTTAGGATTTCAAGTCCTATCAGGGTTTTGGTATGTTAGGAGTCTGCATATATATTATTGTAAATCTAACAGCTTTAGTTCACTAGAAGAATTAATGAACGGAGATCAATTTTAGAAATTTTAGAAGCTTTGTGCTCTCTTTAGAATTGAGTGACACAACCTTATCTTATTTTTTGCGTGATGCCATGCTTGTGTCTTTTTACATGTCAAGCCTGAAACCTTCGACTCTTTTTTTCAAAAGTTCCAACATTAGCTTACTATTAAGATATGGAATTCGTTCCATATCCTACATTGTTTAATCTAATTTGTTTTGCTATCAGTTGGCATTAATAAAACCCTTTTAAAGTATTCTCTCTCTCTCTTCTTCTGCGTCTTTCTTTTTACCCTCCTATTCCCATTTGCTGCATATTCCTCTTCTGTGATTATTGACCAATCTGTCAATGCCTTCAAGTTTGAAATTTTTGTTATACTATCTTTTCATAATATAGAGTAAATGCAATGGTGGGAATTCATTGGCAATTGGCATTCTGTACCTTTGAATTATTGTTTCTTTGGAAATCTTAATGGATGGGAGACAGGACCACACTTTGTTGTTTAATATAATTTGCAGTTCCTTTAGAGCAGTTTTGGTTTTGAATAGTTCTGGATTGTTTTCTTGCAAATCATTCTATACTTGTCTATGCTGGTTTTCTTGCCTGCAACTATTGGAGTGTATCCTATGGTGCGCGGTGACGAGACAAAAAGTTCTTACTGTTGATGGAAATTTAGCCTACATTATGAAAGTTAGCAATATTTTATGATATATCGTGTTCCATACCAGAAGTGAGTCTCAGACCTAATCTATTTCCACATTGCTTTGTTTTTTGATCTATTTGGGATTGTGTTTTTTTTTATGGGCATTTTTGAGCATTACTTGTGAAAATTTACTGTTTTTTTTTTTTTTTTTTTTTTTTTTTTGTTTCTTTTAGGGAATAGCTTTAACCCTAGGTTTCCAAATTGGATATTTATTGCATAACTGTGCAAAAGACTTGTATTCATCATGTCCCTGTATTCAGTTTGGTTTAAAATGCACCAAAATGGTGTTGGGTGGCTTTTTAATGTGTAAAATTTTCCACATTCTAAAGCTTTTACAGGCATCAAGGTACATTGTAGCAAATTTTATAATTTGTGACTCAATAGGCGTGGTACTTTTGATGCCTTGTGGTATTGTATGCTTATTGCTCATGTGTAGGCATTAGTTAACATTATTGAGATGATTTTAATGCATTTTTCCATGCAGATAAATATGTTGCCTGATGATATATCCAGAATACAACTTGAATTGGTTCAGATGATTCAAGATATTGTTTTTGAGTGGCTGATGATTTATTTTCTTTGCACTGTACCATCTGAATCTCCTGCAATTGAAGATTTCAGTTCCCAACTCTCATCATTGCAAATTGGTGGGTTAGTGTGATAGTGTTCTACCAAATTTTCTATTTCAGGCCAGTTCTTGTTTCCTAGAAGGCGAACAGATATTAGTCACTTCACTAAGTATTTAATAAGCTGGTTATTTAATTAAAATCAAAGTTTATACAAATTGTTAATTTTATTTTAATGTTGTCTAACAAATTGTTATTGCTAGCCACCTTTTGGTTTTTGCTAGAGGACAGTGAAATATCTCCAATAGTATTCTAATCAAGAGTGCTATTAGTTTCTTTAACTGGTCATATGCCTAAAATTCATCAGCATTCTGGTTGTGAAAGCTGAACTACATGTCTACAGGAGTTATTTGAGTAAAAGTATTGGAATCATTTTTTCTGTTTTCTTGCATTCTTCATGTGTTTCCACTATATATGGATGTCTGACAAATACTGTGTCATCACTGAATTCTTGTTTGTCTTTTGAAGTTAACAGGCTGAAGTTGCACTAGCTAAATTGTTTTCTTTTTTCTGTTCACTAAATCAGATGGCAGCACTGATAAAAGATCATGGAATGAGAAACTGGGCAAATGTGATTTTACATTGGCTTTTATACTTTTGCCAAGTATTCGAATCTCGTATGGAGACCAAAATCACCCTTCTTCACTATATCTCCCAAATCCACAAGAAATCCTTGGTTCAGTACGGGACTTTACAAGCTGGATTATTTGGGGAAAATCAGGGGAAGAATCAAATTCTTTCTTAAAACGATCAACTGAGCTTGCAAAGATTCTTCTTAGGCATAGCCAGTATGATGCTGTTGAGGTTGTTTATGTGCATCCCTTTTCCCACCTGGAATAATTTCATTAACAGTTGAGAGATGTAACTGAATTTTTTTCTCCATTTGTTTCTCTATTTCAATCCTTCAGTACCTTCTAACTATTGTGGAGGCCAGTTCACGGAAGGAGAAAATATTTAGAAGTATTCAAGATACTGATGGTGATTGGAGTTTACTTCAGCATCTGTTGGGATGTTGCCTCCTTGCTCAGGCGCGATATGGATTCCATGGAATGTTGAAAGAGAAAAAAGTTTGTGAAGCTATTCGCTGTTTTTTCAGGTACTTATAATCTAAACACTTTGTCGATTGATTATTTGAAATGTATATTTATATCCTTCATCCAGTGTATAACCTATAGAGGCAATTAGACAAGCATCCAAACTGAGTATTCCACCTGTTTCACTCTACTATACCTTCATATCGGTTGGATGTTTTGCTCTTCTGAGATGCAAATATAAATTAAGAGTTTGGGGACTCTGAATTGCATAGAAGTAGAACAAATGAATGTTGCTGGAATGAAGTTATTTTACCAGCTTCCAAAAATTTTATGTAGTTCCATTTTAGAGTCGCTGGGTCTTTTGTAAATAATACTTCTTCGCATTTGATAATATGCTTCTTTAATCTTGTTAGCTAGGGTATATATTGAAGGCTGAGACACTTTGGCTGTGACAGCAATCTAGTTGTATGATGTTTTTGGAGGGAAAACTAGAATTCAGATTAGTTTTAAGTGTTAGTGACGCAGGACGGGTTGGAGGGCTGGTTGTAAAGAGTGAATTTTAGGTTTATATGAAGGCTAGGGATGGGTAGAAACTATATGTGGAAGGCTGGGGTTTGTAAATAGGGATTTGAGATGCAAAACTAAACAAAACAAAGAATTATGGGCTGTTTTGGTGCTGTGAACAGTACCAGTGAATAGTAAACGGATGAACAGTAGCGCAAATAAAAGGTAAGAAAAAATAGCTTAAGTTTCACACCTAAACTTTCTTGGACATCACACCCAAGATCCCATGGTATCACACCTAGGGTTGAATTGTATCACACAACTCGAAATAGCATAATTGCTGGTTTTTTTATTCTATAACAAAACTTAATTAAAACATTACAATGCTAGGTATTTATAGATTCAAACAACTGCTAGTCCTTTAAGTACTGGACTTCAAAACTAGTTTGGACTCCTAAAATGAACTAAAATGGAATAAATTCTTCCTAAACCAACAAAGACTCAAAATAAGACTTAAAACTAAAAATAAAGACTTCTAAAGAAATTGGGAGAGATTTTTTCCAACAAAGCTGGAAATTACAGAATTGCCCTTGATACCTAAAGTAATGGACCAGGAGCTGCATTTATTTAAATATAGCTATAATTATAACTTTAAAAGGGCTGGAATTACTTTATATTTTGTCCAATAAAGCCCATATTAAATCCAGACCATAATTCTAAGATTGAGTCCTTGAATTTGAAGTTTCTTGTCTTCCTATTCTCCGTCAGTTAGCCAATCTGTTAGTGCGGTTAGGAGAGAGGTACAGCTGAGTTGGGTGTTAAGTATTTTAAGTATGGGTTAGATGTGAGATGAAGTTAAATATGGTCTAGATAGAAAAGTAAAGCATGGATACAAGCTACTTTTGTACTTAAAATCATGTAACTAAATCTTTATATAAGCTCTAAAGAAATGAATGGCACATTGCCCTAAGAGGTTCATTTATAAATCCTGTATTTGCTGTTTGTGACAGCGCTTTGCCTACCATTTCTCAAAAGAATAGTTCTTCAAACTATCTGCCAGAATAATCGTTAAATCTTTGCCTACACTTATTTTGTATAAGGGTTAATGATTTATTTTGATTGTGCTATTTAGGGCTTCATCTGGGCAAGGAGCTTCTCAAGCTTTGCAGGATTTGTCCCATGATGCAGGATTTCCATATCTTGGTTTTGGTGAGTTATTTTTGGTTTAAAATCATAATTTTTCTCAGAATAATTTGTCAAGTGATGGTTTTAACTTATTCACCTTTTCTTTTTAATCATTGTTACAGATGGTTGCGTATCATTAGCTGCATGGAAGCTTCATTACTATCAATGGGCAATGCAGATATTTGAGCAATATGGCATCAGTGAAGGGGCTTACCAGTTTGCACTAGCTGCACTTGAGCAAGTAGATGAAGCTCTTAGTCAGAAAGATGATTCCTGTGGGAGAGATATGCCCAATGAATCATCCACTACCATCAAAGGACGCCTTTGGGCGAATGTCTTCAAGTTTACTTTGGATCTTAATCACTTATATGATGCATACTGCGCCATAGTTTCTAATCCAGATGAGGACAGCAAGTATATCTGCTTGAGGCGTTTCATAATTGTTCTCTATGAGCGTGGAGGAATCAAGGTTCCTCTTATTCTTTATCTTTTCATCCCAATGTTCTTTCTTACAATCTGCCTTCAGAAAGTTGCAAAACAAGCATAGTTCAATTTAATTTTGAACATCTGTTAGGGACTATCGACACTTCATTTTTAACTTAGCTTAACATTTGTCCTAAGGTGTCAAAATTAATTCTGTTAAAGTACTTCCTAGTTTGCTACTTTTCAAAAGCCAGAGTTGACATACTATCTATTTTATTAACACGGTTATGAAGTCATTTGTGTTTTATCTTTTAACTTGTATTAGAGCAAGTGTTGAGGTATACTATAATATGAACTTAAGTAACTAAAACAGGAAATAATAGCAACTTATTTGTGGTTTTTAGTCTGTGTGTGAAGATATATCCCTCATTAACTAGGACCATAAAAACACTAATTTCTATCAATAGCTTATTTTGGAAATTCTCATTATACACTACAGGTGCTTTGTGGTGGTCAAATACCCTTCATAGGGTTAGCAGAAAAGATTGAGCAAGAGCTTGCCTGGAAGGTATTTCTGCAAAGGAGAAATGAACTTTGCTGCCTGGTGTTTTCTTATCGTATTTTCAATGACTAATGTCTTGGGGTATTTAATTGATTGGAATCTGTAGGCAGAACGTTCAGATGTCTTGACAAAGCCGAACCCATATAAGTTGCTCTATGCATTTGAAATGCATCGGCATAACTGGAGAATGGCGGCAAGTTACATATACCAATATTCAACTCGTTTGAGAACTGAAGTTCTGAAAGATCACCAACACGTATCACTGGTGCTCCAGGAGAGGCTGAATGGGCTTTCTGCTGCGATCAATGCGCTGCATCTTGTTCATCCGGCATATGCTTGGATTGATCCTCTGCTTGAGGGAACATCTCTTCATAATGAGTGTTATCCTAGTAAAAAGGCCAAAAAGACAGTCAAAGAAAAGCGTAAATATTGCAATAAAAAATTCTGTTTATTTGTCAATCATTTGATTTATTCTTTTGATTTCTTTATATCATATTATCAATCTCATAGGATACTGCTAATTCTAGTATGCTAATTTCATCTAAGTCACAGTTTGCATCTCTAACATTTGTCATAACTCATAAGTACCATATTATAATGTCTAACCTTAGGAAATTTGGAGTAATCTCTCTCTCTCATTTCCATAGTGCAATTTGGAGTAATCCGTCTCTCTTTCTCTCTCAGTCCCCTTGATTTAGGATAAATTTTTGCTGTAATAATGTAGAGGCACTAATACATACGTGCATATGTATAAAATGCCGATTGAGTCAATGATTCACTTTGTTTATGTTGCAGTAATGGGCAGTGATGTTCAGCCACAAAGGCTCCAGTTTTACGTTGACGCTGAGAAAATTGAAAAAGAGTTTGTGCTAACTTCAGCAGAATACTTGCTTTCATTAGCAAATGTCAAATGGACATCCAGTGGTAAATCCTCTTTCCTTCTTAGCAATAAAGGTTATTTCCATTGTATGCTCTGATAAAGGCAACCTTCGGTAAGCGCCATGAATATCTAATCTCATGGTCATTTTAATGACTAAATGAATTTTTCTGAAATGTTTTTGCATCTTTTTGGCATTAGACAGAAATGACTGCCTTCCAACAAAGTCTTAATCCAAAACTGAATTTTGTAATTTTGGATAAGGGATTATTCTCTTCTAACCAAATTTTAAATCTCCATCTCATAATTTAGTTGAATGAGAAGTTTGAGTGTTTACTTCTCTTTTATTAATATCATTGGTTTCATCTACATTTAATTAATTCACATTTTTAATATACTATATTTTTTATTGTTTTTTCAGGAACAGACAATTCTCCATCGGATTTGGTTGATCTCTTGGTCCAAACAAATTTATATGATATGGCATTTACAGTACTTTTAAAATTCTGGAAGGGCTCTGCATTGAAGAGGTGTTGTGCTCCTGCTTTAGTTGCATAATATCATTTCAGTATGATTGTGAGTGATTCCTTTGGAGTCCTTGTGAATGTGACTTGGTCCTTTCTTTGTGTAGGGAATTAGAAAAAGTTTTCTCTGCTATGTCGTTGAAATGCTGTCCAAATAAAATAGGCTCATCATTTGTTGGGTAAGAGAAGTGTTGTCTGCCTTATTCTCTGCATTCTATTCCTTTTCTTTATCCCCATTTTTTCCTGAATCACTATAAACTTGGTATCGGGCTGTATTTCATCAGTATACACCATATGATTTATGACTTCAGGAATGATTCGAGGACGCATGGTCTTTTGTTGATATCCTCAGTGGAAGATATGGTTCTTCATGGTTCACCTGATACGGTCCCTTCATCTCAGCAGTCTAGAGGGAATAGCCAATGGGAAACTCTTGAGCTTTATCTTGTTCGTATCTTCTGCACTTTTCTTTTATGCTATAATTAGTTCTCAGTGAATTGCTTTATCCCTTTATTTGAAATTGAAGTAACTGGAAAAGAAAGAAAGTGCCTTGACGACATTTAATGTGGCTTAAATTTCTGGATTCTGGCATATAGGTGTATTTCTTTCTCCATTTGCTATCTTCTTGTTGGGTTGTCACATTGATAACCTCCTACTATCTACCAACTGCTTCCAATTTGAGCATAGTTGCTAAATGGAAGCTGTCACTGTAGTTTTCCTCTTTGTTATTTCTTTTATCCCCTCTTTCATCTCATGTTTTTTTTTTATATTTTTTTATATTTTTTTAATGTAGTTCAAATGGGGTGTGAGGTAGTGCATAGATTTTACCCCCAATCAAGAACATAGAAAGCAAATTATGATAGGAGTTTTGATAATTCTTATTATGGTATTCATGTGACAACTTTTAGGATCCTTCTGTGGCTAAATAACATGTATCTGCAGCATAGCTTCCACTCTGTTATGGTCTTCTAATAAGATTTGCTTAATGCAGGCATGGGTTACAAGCAGTGTACATATGTTATATGCTTTTTAATATTGGGGTTCTGTTGAAAGGAATCCTTTAATGGCTTACGGATAAAATTATGGTCAACTTAAGATGGAGTTAGCATAGAATAAAAAAATATAAGCCTGTTTGACATTATGGACTAAAGGAGAATTTTAATAGTGTAGGACAAGGGTGGGTTGTTGGCAGAAGTGCTCCATGAATATGTACACACTCGCATATTAGAAAGGCAATAAAGAAAACAAACACATAATTTTATGTGGTTCGGCAAGTGTGCCTACGTCCATGGTAAGTCGCCTACTTTTTACTATATTCCAAAGATTGCCTACTTTTACTATATTCCAAAGATTAGAATTATAGCCTTATTGATAATGTCCATGTCTTAAATCTTATACAAATGAGACTTACATAATTACCCTTATAATAATAAAACCACCCAACTATCAATAACGTACCGTTATAATAATAATCACATTATGCTGTCCCTTGTTGCAAAGCTCCTCCCCTTTACTAAGGCTCTTCAGTGAAAAGTAATTTCTTCTCGAATAATTGTGAGCCATAACTCATTATAAGGGTTACAAAATGCATTTTGGGGCCTGTTGTGGTTTATCTGAACAATTGTTGAAATAATAAGGGTAGAAAAGGCAAAACAAAATGTTCTTTATTCGCATGAGTTGAAATTTTTTACACTGCAATTTCGGGTTTAATGAATTTCACCTTATAGGAGGGGAAAGAAGAGGGAATTGCTACCCTCCTTTCCCCTTCCCCTCTTAAAAAATTTTAGAATCCAAACAAGATGAGGGGAGAATTCCCCTCCATTCCCTTCCCTTTCCTTCCTTTTCATTTACCCCCCTAGCCATGCATATTATAAGTTGGACTAGCCTATGAGTTGATTAGGTCTAATTAGGGTCAATAGTTTGGAGGAGATAATTTATTGAGACTGCATTACTACTTGCTAGAGTAACTGTATGATTATATCTTTTGTATAATAAGGGAAGAATAGAGGAGTACTACTGAATATATTCTCTCATTTGTTGGGAAGAAATGAGATGTAAAACTTTTTAGGTGCTTTTTATACCATGGACAATGCAAAATTGTCCTTCCAAATATGATGGGATCATGGGAAAGTGGAAGAAAAACAGATGTGATGTAGGACGGATGTTGCTTGGTTTTCTCAAGCGCACGGGTCGTAACAATTAATAAAGAGTGAGTAGAGTATCGTTCCTACGACGATTGAGGGATAAATTACTGTAATTGTTGCTAGTCCTTAATTATTTGGATAATTGAAGTTTGGATTTAAAAGAAATGAAAACTAAACACTAGATAAACACAAAACTTAAATCACATAATACAAATCATAGTTAGGGTATTTAATACTCTCGACCCAATACAGGTACCAATCAATTTTACAATCTAAGACTAAATTATCTTTATACGCCAACGTCTTTTCCTAATGCTGATCTATACCCTCTCTCGAGTGACATAGAAAACTACCACAATTGACACGTAATAAAATCTCTTCTATCTGTTTATCAATTAAGGGTGCATTTAAGATGTAAGAAAAGTCCTAATTGAAACTTATCAGACTTCTATTAGCAGGAGAGTTCTGCTAGCAAATCTCTTCACCTCAGTCAGTTCACAATGCAAGATGCATGGTCTATCGCTCAAAATCCCTCTTGGTCTTAATCAAGCGACATAGATCAATTAAGAGTTGATCAGATTCTCAAAGCTTTAAGCACACAAACAAGCATTCAATATAGAGAGTTATTAAGGCTAGAATGGGTAGAAAGTTAGATGGGCTATTGGGGCTTGTAAAAGAATGAGATTGAGAAACAAAATTATGCAAAAAAAAGATTTATATGGGCTGTTTGTAGCCTTGAAAAGGCATTGTGAACAGTGTTTAGGCTTCACAGTTAAACTTCCTTAGACATCACACTTAAATTTCCTTAGGCGTCACACCCAAGTTCCCATGGCATCACACTTAGGCATCACACAACTTGAAGAAGCATAATTGCTAGTAATTTTATTCAATAACAAAGCTGAATTAAAAGCATTACAATTCTAGGTATTTATAGAGACTTAAACTTGTCCTAATGCTTTAAGAAAAAGGACTACAAAACTAGTTCACATCTACTAAGGATTAGACTCCCAAAATAAATTAGAAGGAATAATGTTATCCTAATTCCTAAACCCATAATGACTCTAAAATAAGACATTAAAATAAATATAAAGCTAAAAATTACAAAATTGCCCCTGATACTTAAAGTATTGGAACAGTAGCTTATTTATTGAAATAGATATATAAACTAAACTTAAAAGGACTAGGAAATACTCTATAACTTCCCAATAAATCCTATATTAAATCTGGACCACTATTCTAGGCTTAATTCTTTGAATTTGAGTTTTCTTGTATTCCTATTCTTCATCAAGATGTGGCAAGTTTAATGTTCATTGGTAAAATTTTGTGAACCATGATATTGCTTTCCTCTTTTATATCTCACCTACCAAACAAGAAAATGGAAAACAAATTATACTTTTCATTCCTATGCATCTTTATCTTTTCTATATTCTCCGCTTTACGTTTCTTCGTTCTTCCTATTTGTTTGGTATTAGTCTCGCAATGACTTTTGGAGTCTCACCTATCATAAAATTTTTATAAAACCTCATCATCAATGTCTCATAAAAAGATTTAATGTAATTCTTTTTGATTGCTTATCTTGCTTATATAGTAAAAGTTATTGTGATTGAAGGAGGAAAGGTGCCCAAGTGAAACAGGAAAATTTTTCTAGTAATTAAATAGACTCGATGAAAACCAAACATGTAATCTGGAAGGCAGTTTGAAAGACATGTGGAAAATGCCTTTAAGGAAATTAAAAACCAGTTGGAAGATGAGCACCTTCTGATGTTTTATCTACATTGGAAAAGATGATAGGAAATAATCTTGAAAATATAAGATGGTTTTGTTTGTTGAAATTTTTATGGCTCCGTGGACTCATAAGCTAATGACTTGCTTGGGCTTCTTGACATGTTGGAAGTGTTGGGCTTGATCATCCATTGATGTATGGGCTTTAAGCTTTTGGACTCACCTTTACTCAAAATGGCCTAAGCCATTTTGAGAGGTTGCCTCGTTAGCTTATAAAGCCTTTATTTCTTTCTTCTTTATGCAATGTGGGATTGTCCTTTTGTTTCCATTTTCCAACTTTGTTGAAATAGATGGTAGCTCTGTAAGAGTGATGCTGAAATGGTATTTAGTTGTAGCATTGTATTTGGAGTGATGAAATGTGGGTATTTTTGGGGTGACAGTAAGATTACTTAAAAATGAGTTGTGGCAGGCATATGTTGTTCCCAAATATGGTATTTTTTTTGTTTCTTCTTATTATTTATGGTCACTTTACATGGAAAATGATGCTAGTGGAGGAAGACCTCCTAGGGATAAGAGACATAGGGCTAAAGAGAGAGCCAAGAAAGGATCTTTCATCTATGCATAATCTGAGGGGCTGTTGAGAGGGAGGATTTGTTGAACTCTGGCAAAGTAGACGGGGAATTTTGTTTTTGTTGATGCTTTTGATGCTGTAGATATTGTTGATTCTCTTTTGAAAAAAAAAAAAAAGAAAAAAAGAAAAACTCGAGAGTAAAATGGCATAATATTTTCTCAAAATCAATAAAAACTTGTACCTAGGCTCAATCCTTTAAGGAGATGGAGGTTGTGAGGAGGATGTTAGCCACAAGATAAAAGCTGGGTGGTTGAAATGAAGGCTTGCCACGGGTGTCCTATGTGACAGCAAGATTCCCAATAAATTGGAAGGAAAATTCTACTGTACGATTATTCAACCTGCTATGTTATATGGTAGTGAGTGTTGGAAAATGAAAGGACAACATTTATCGAAAATGAGTGTTGCCGAGATGAGGATGATAAGATGGATGTTTTGTCATACTAGAATGAATAAGATACGTAATGAAAACATTAGAGATAAAGTGGGAGTCGCATCGATTAAGGGCAAGATGAGAGAGAATGGAGATTAAGATGGTTTGGGCACATGAAGTGGAGACCTAGGGAGGCTTGAGTTAGGAAGGTAAAGTACATCGTGATAGAGGAGAGGAAAAAGGAAGGGGTGGACCTAAATTAACTTGGAGGAGAGGAATACAGTATGATTTAAAATCATTACAATTATCAGAAGATGTTGCCCAAAATCGTTTAGAGTGGAAACAAAGAATTCATATAGCCGACACCAATTAATTTTGGGATTAAAGCTAAGTTGAGTTGATAAAAAACTTATACCTAAAGAATCAGATAGATCGTAGGGTGGGAATAATCAATGAATACAAACTATCTGCAAATATGTTTTTAGTACCCAAAAGAAAAGAGATGCCAAGGTATTTCTACATAACTTTAGATATTATCTTTGTTAGCAACTTTTGATTAGAGTAATAAAGTGGATTAGGCTCTATCTAGTGTGCCACATTGTTCCAAACAACTAGTGAGTAGTGACACATAAGTTTTTTTCATGTTCATAGTTTTGGACTTTCTAGGAGGTTTTTTTTTCTTTTTCTACCTATTGTTGTTTGATTCACACTTTAATTTAACCTTGATAAAGACTTGATAAAGATTGTCTTCGCTGCAGGAAAAATATAAGGCTTTTCATGCTGGATTACCGATATCTGTTGCTGAAACACTTCTTTGTGCAGATCCTCAGATTGAATTACCTCTATGGCTTGTACATATGTTCAAGGTAACTTTAGTAGCCATAAATGCAATATCTGACTGTTTTTAACATTTTGGAGATAATGTCAAGCCAACTTTTGGTTTTATTATGTATGTGTACATACATATATATACATACTATGGAAATCCCCCTGTATTTGTTAATTTATACAATTAAATGAATTATATGGTCCTTGACTTTTCAAAATCCTCACTCTTTAACACTGATGTTTAAATAACATTATCTGTTTTTGTTTGAAATGGACTAGCATTTTAGTTTCTGTGTTTTCAAATAAGCAGCCTTTTAATCAAGCTTTAGGATGACCAAATTGTATAATAGATAAAAATTCAGGGATTAAAAGATTGTTACATTTGAAAGATGAGGGACTAAAGGGCATCATATGCTAAGGGAAGGATCGAGTATGATGAATTTGAAAAGTCGAGGGTATATATTGTGCTAATGGAAGGAACATGCTATTTCTTTTTGCATTATGAAGTGTTAGATCTACAAGATTATTATCGTAGCTTTTTGAATTCCTTGTTTGATGTTGTTGCTGATTTTATTAAAAAAAGGTTATGTTAGTAGCCAGCTGTTTCATTCCGATTCTTCTACACTGTTACTGATTCATATTCCATAATTCTTTTAGTTAAAAACCCCATTCATGCTTTGTAAGATTATTTTCCCTGTAGGGTGCTGGTCTTTCAGATTTTGCTCTCTTGCTGTTTGTATATTTTTGTGGTCTAGGTTTGGACTTGCTGGAAAAAAAATTATGAAACTTAATTGACATTCCTTATTTCTTGGCAGTGTTGTGTATTTTCTTTACAGCTTTCTTCCCCTACTGTTTCTTTTATTTTCTTATGCACAGATAGATATATGGCTTGCCACAATTGAAAATTTGAAATGCACTTGTTTCATTGCTGTGTCATAATACAATGTCTTGCTGAACTGCTTTGATTGTATTTTCATGCGGCAGGATTTTCGAAGGGATAGGACCTGGGGGATGACTGGCCAAGAATCAAATCCTGCATCTTTGCTCCGACTTTATGTTGATTATGGTCGATTTATGGAAGCTACAAATTTGTTGCTTGAGTATATGGAATCATTTGCATCAGTGGTAAATGGCAACCTTTTCCATCCCAAGTTTTTCTCCAGAATAAACATAATCCTGCTACTTTGTATGTTTGCACTACTAGATTTTGAGTAGTCTTTTTGTCAAGGAGTTGTGATGCATCACATGTGGGTGCTTAGTGCTTTTTCTCAGTCAAGATGGGGAGCTATATTGGAACTTTCTTAGCATTATAGTATCGAGTATTATGGTACTTGAATTTTGAGTTGGAAAATGGATGTTACACTGGGTGGAATTTGTTATCTGGTGCGTTCATTCTTTTGCTGACATCTGAAACTGGAGAATCAAATAGTTGTAGATGTGTACAGCAAGAGCTCTTTAGTTTTAGTAGTGATGAGTAGTAGGTCATAGGATTCTGAGAGATGAAAATCAGTAGACAATACTAATTGCAACTAGAAATTGGAATATTAAAGGGGTCAGTAACTTTGTAAAATTTCTGTCCAGTTGCATTATGGTTATTTGTTTAATTGCCATCATAATGACAATGGTGGCAAAGCAACATCTCTGGCTAAAAATGCCAAAGATGTGAATAAATAGACAAATTGATGACAATGTGTTCAAGGGGAGCTTACAAAAGGCAATTATACACTCAAATGAACTAGAAGTGCTGTGGATTCTTTTGGGACTCTCAAAGCTGGCAAAGGGACATGATTCCAATTTGGATGGTATTGGGAAATGTTGCACTATGTTCTAAAACTAAAAATAGTGCGCATGTTTCTAAGGTTTTTAAAATGACATAGTATTGTTTGAATAGGGATATATAGAGTTCATGGGGGCACTTATGGAGAGCTAAACTAAACTGGTGTTTGTTTCAGTTGTGAAGTGTCAACTAATTGCTGTTGAGCACGTGACAGAAGACACCTTACATTTGGTAAGATTTAACTAGTACACCTAACATTTCAATGGAAATGATTAACCAAAATTTGACCAATTGCTTATCAATCACAAGTTATCAGCTACGAACTATTAGTCGCCACTTATCAGCTGAGTTTCAACGGCCCAACCAAATAATACCCCTTGAGTCTCATTCCTAACAAGTGAAAGTTTGGTGAATGTATCATCTGGTTCCAGTCCATTCAGCTTCCGGGCAAAGCTTTTTGCCAGTTATTGTTATATGGAATCTCCTTTTTTTCTTCGACTCACTTCTTTTTTTTTTTTTTATCTATCTCTCGTCTTCTTTACTCTTGATAGTTGGGTCTTTTTACTTTTCTTCATAAATGCATATGCAGGTGTCTCAATTTGTATCACCTCCATCTTCTAATGTGCACACTTATTCTTTATCTGGTATTCTCGTGTATCCAGTGCTCTATTATCACTATAAATCATACCCAGTTGTGTTTTTATAGAATTTATCTCCAGCCTTAAAAGGATTTTACAATCATTGCACTAGGTCATGATCTTTCATTTCAACCATCCCCTGATTATGTGGTAATTGACTCCTAAACAGGGTTTTAAATAATGGGCATTAAGTAACATATCTCCCATTATGTAAGTGGAATTTTAGGCGCCTAATACCTTGTTTCCTGTTTCTCCATGTAGGATTTAGAGTTCTCGTTGAAATGGCTGTTTCTAACATTTTTTTTGGTTGTGAAACACTTTAAACAACATAAACAACTTAACCCCTTTTTTCTGTCATTTACATCCATCGATGCTAGCAAACACTCCAACAACTCCTTGTTATTCGGACTCTGTTTGCCTTTTTTTTTTCCTCCACTCTCTAGTTGTTTAAGGTAATTTGCTTATTTGGTCTCTGTATTTGTACATAAGGGTATTAGAGTTTGTGGCTGAGTTTATATTTGAGGAAGGAGTAGGGGCAAGCTAAACCCAACCAGTTCGATGCCAAAAGAAGGCCGACTAAATTGTTACCAAAACAAATTATTTAGGCAGGTCCAGTGGCTAGGAGCAGATTTGGATGTGAGCAATGAAGCTTATACCACAACTGCCAATGCACATTAATGAGTCAGACTTTGAAGTCAGTCATTTGCTTGTTTGCTTGTATAGTTGAACTGTTAAACATATCCTAGAGGAGCTCATCGTAAACTTGAGCATTAGAAATTTGGTCCATGCCAAGTGTTTAAGAAAATTGGTTCAAATGCTTATTAGATGGGGCTGTCATCTGTTTCATACTTATTTGAGGAATTTGTTTGCGAATCAATTGCAAATGATACTGATGTATATTACTGAATGTGACGGGATGCCAAACAAGTGAAGTCAATTTGAGGCACTTGTATGGACATTGCTTGTTGATATGGTCATAGAAGCCTTCTGAGGAAGAGTACTTGGATGTTAGAAGATTAGTTAAAGGTTGAACTAGAAGTATATTATGTTGAATTTATCATATCTTTTAGCAAGGTTTCTATTCAGGTAGTTTACTTAATCAGTTACTTTGAAATTCTACTATGCTTTTGCGTTTCTCTTATTTTATATTACTTTATTTATACTCAATAGTGATGTCTCTAGCCTATACTTAGTACTACTCTCAATGAGTTGGGTGGCTAAATCAATGGCTGGGTTTCAGAAGTTGCAGTAATTCTAGTATATTATGAAGACTGTTTGGAATTGAGTTTGGAGTTGCAACTGCATTTGGAAAAAGCTAAAAAATATTTAGCTTTCCTGAAGTTCTAAGTACTGCAAAAGCGATTTGGCCAAAAAAAAAAATTACTGCAAAAGCAGTCTGTTAAAAGCAGTTGAATCGCAATGCCAAACGGACACGAAATCATTTAAGACTAGTGGTCTTTTACTTTCATCACTTGGTCATTGGACTAAGGAGGTGTTTGATAATTCAACTTATTATTTAATATTTTCAGTAATTATTAATTTTAAGATGGTTTGATAACATAAAATGGTTCAAATTTAAAATTTTCAATTAAGTAAAAAAACACTTAAAATGATAAGTTAAAATATTTTACTTAAAATTTCTATTGAACACGCTTAGCTATTGAGTTTTTAAATTTTTTTATTAAAGTGACTTTTATACTCTTAGTATATGCTATTTGTTGCATGGTTTCCTATTTTGAAGACAATGTCATCATATCAATTTATTGTGCAAAGGAACATTGTTATAGCATATGTTGTCATATCAATTTTAAAATTCTCATATTAATTAATTTATTTATTTTTTTCAAAACTGTATTTAATGATTAAAACTTAAATATTAATATCACAGAATTAATTATGTCTAATAAATAAGTTTAATAATTTTCAGTAATAACAGTTATCAAATAAATTGATTATATTAAGCGTTTAAAAATTTCAGTATTTATTATATTCAGCGGTTAAAATTCAGTATTTAATTTTTCAGTATTTTATTTTCAGTTTTATTAAATATCACCTAATATTGTGATTTTAAGTGCTCTATTTGAAGTTCATTGAGTTTGTGTATTGGATAGACATATCCATAGAAGATGAATCTATAAATGAAGATGTTTGTTTATATTGTATCATTCACTTCTTTACCTATATTCTCCCCTCTGGCCAATTTTTTCATTCTTCGAAAATTTCTATTAACCTACCCTGCTGGCATGTACTTACGGATGTAACTACTAATCCTCTGCAGAGACCATCAGACCTTATACATCGGAAAAGGCCATTTGCAGCATGGTTCCCATACTCAACAATGGAGCGTCTATGGTGCCAACTTGATGAATTGATCAATTTGGGCCACATGGTTGATCAATGTGACAAGCTTAAAAAGCTATTGCATGGAGCTTTGTTAAACCATCTGAAGCTGGTAAGTATGCTTTATTGGGTAAATAATCTAGGTCCACGAGGCTTGCCTATATTTACAAGTTAGGCCAATATTTTAGTAAAATTACAATCTACCTCGACCATTGCTTCGTTCATAACAAATTAATAATATTCCTAAAATACCCTGGTAATATAGAAGTTATAATTTTTATTTTTAAACTAGAACTTACAATTAACATTTAAAAAAAATTATTGCTTTAATTTGTACAGCTTATCTCAATCACTAATTTCTAATCTAACTTATTTCTCAATATGTTTTCACCTAAACTGGCTTTATGCTCTTATGTCTTGTGTAATCTGAAAATTTTAGGTATTATTCTGTGTGATATTATTTATTTTGTTATATAGGTGATTAATTTAGAATAGTAAATTTTTATTAATGTTCATTTGGCTGTTCAATATATGATATTGTATTTGGATTACAGATAGTACCTTTATATTATTTGGATAACCAAGGGTATTTTTTTTTAATTGCAGATCATTGTAATAAAAAATTGGTGTAATACTTTTCAAAAATATTTTCTTGGTTTGTAACTAAGGGAAAACCTTAAAGATTAAAATTTATTTGACTCATTCTCTATTTACTGCTCTTTTCTGTGTCAAATTTTGTCAGATTCTTTTTCTGAACTGAACTGCCCGCCTTTCTTTTGTGTTATTCTCAGCTAAAGGTGGACTCTGATGATGCATTATCTTCTGCTGCCCATTAAGAGATCTTGTGGCAACCTTCAAAATTAATGATGAAGCTAAGGACAAATTGGGATCCTTTGGCAACTGACTCACCATGGTCAAGTGCAAAGCTTAGCATCAGTTTTGCTTTTGTTACATGACAATTTTAGCAAGGACAGGAATGAATCTGCAATTTCAAAAATCAAATATCCCCTACATATGCACATATAGTTGGCACAATAGTTGGGCCTCGTCGAGGAATCATAAAAAAATTAGTAAAAATGGTTTAAAAGTTGCTGAACAAAGAAAAGAAGAAAATTCATCATTTCTCTGTATTCTGTAATTCTGTGACATGCAGGTGCTACTGATTGCAGCCTTAAAAATCTACTTTCAAAAAATTGGCGAATAGGTGTGCTTTCTTTACCTACTGCTGACTGAAAATAGGGGAGGGATAGTTTCTAGTGTATAGACAGTGTACTCGAGTCCTCAAAATGTTGAAAGCAAGAGTGGAGAACCCTCTAGGTTTTCATTGTCTGATTACCCCCTTTCTCTACTTTTTGTATGTTGGATTAGGAAATCAATGTGCTTGTTCATATACTTTATTGAATCTTTGTAGATTTTAATTTCAAATCTAGGAAAAAATTGTGATTATAAGTTGCAGTTCTCTTTGATATTGTGGAAGACCCTCAAAAGGTGATTGAAAGTAGCCACAAGAATTGAGCAAGTTGCTGAACTATAGTATTTGCTTGCAAATACTTAATGATATTATTGGTTTACTATAACGATAAAAATTCCTACCATATTGATAGATAAAATTCAGTGTGTATGAGAAGATAATATCATGTCACTTTTATAGCAAATTAGGCTTGCATTTGCATACATTCAATTTCAAACCTCAACAAACTCTATTTCAAAGTGAAAAGCCACCTTCATCAAACAACAATCACTAGCCATCTAAAATTGAAGCCTAACACTATCTCACATGGCCATATGCACGATTTTGTGAAAACAACAATCTTGCACTCTTGGCAGAGTAGTCTTCCTCCTTTTGTTGAAGATAGTGAAAGGAATATTTAAATGACAAATTTACCCTTACTATCACGAGCATAAATGAAAAAGTAAATAGGGTCAAATTTGTAAGATCAATGAATGTCACATTAGGTTAGATAAAAGAAAAGGAAAAAGTACAAAAAAGTATCTTATGATTGCGTGCATTTTCATTTTAAGGTCCGTGAATTTTTTTTTTGACAAAACAAGTCTGAGGCTTACTTTGTTGCTAGTTTGAGGTCCACAGCCCAAAAGTCATTCGTCTGTTTTTACATGACGCTGGCGTGATACAAATGGATCTCACTTTTTTATTTTTTTAATAATAAAATATATCCACGTGAATAAGTATTTAATTCATGTGGGTAAGTAGCAAAATTAGAAAAAAAAAAAAAAAAAAAAAAGCAAATTTCAAAATTTCAAAAAGAAAACAGAAAATCAGTCACTAGATTGAGCTTTATCGTTTCCAATCTTGGTTGCTGTGAATCGTCTTCACCGCCTGAGGGATCATCTCCTTTAGTCGTGTTCTCTGTAGCCCTATTGACCTCACTATGCTTTCCCTCCTTTGCACAAAGCCTTTAAATAGCTATTATAAACAAGCACATCAACTACACATTGTCATTCAAGCATTTCATCAAACACCTTACCTGCTGATACAAACTCCCTATTATCACCCCACCCTCTCACCATAATGTTGAAATTTTTCGCTCTATGCTCAACAACAGTCCAGTGTTGTTCACTTGGATTGGATTGGAACCGGTTAGTGATACTAACCGCGTACATGATATCTAGCTGAGTACACAACCTTGCATATATAAGACTTCCTATAGCCGAAGCATAAGGAATCTTAGCCATCTTTTCCCTTTCTTCTAGTGTCTGGGGGCACATACGATTTAAAAGGTGGACACTGTGGCTTACAGGTAACAATCCACATTTGGAATCCATTATGTTGAACCGTTTCATCATCTTTTCCAAATAAAGACCTTGGGATAGCCCTATCATTCTCTTCGCTCTATTCCTATAAATGCAAATACCAAGAATATTGGTTGCTTCTCCTAAATCTTTCATAGAGAAGGTCTTTGATAACTATAGTTTCATAGCAGTCAACATTCCGACACCATTACAGATTAGCAAAATATCATCCACATCCACATACAAGATTAGGAAAGTGAGCTGGCTCTCACTAACCTTCTTGTAAACATAGGGCTCATCAATGTTCTTGATAAAACCATAAGACCTAATGGCTTTATTAAATCGATGATTCTAGCTCCTTGAAGCTTGTTTAAGGCCATAAATGGATCTTTTTAGCTTACACACTTTAGAACCATCTCGGGATTCAAAACCCCTTGGTTGCTGCATGACTATATTTTCATCAATGTATCCATTAAGGAAAGCAGTTTTGACATCCATTTGCCAAACCTCACAATTATAGTGTACAACTATAGCTAGCAAAATTTGGATCGACTTTAACATAGCAACATGGGAGAAGGTTTCTTCATAATCAACCCTATTTTTGACTATACCCTTTTGTTACAAGTCGTGCCTTGTAGGTTTCCACTTTTTCATCTATGTCAATCTTTCGCTTATAGATCCATTAGCACCCTATGGGAATTACCCCTTCGAGAGGGTCCACTATTAGAGTATATGCCCTAGAGCAGTGTATATTTAATGTAAATGTAAAACAATATCTTATTTATGGAATTAAATATATGTTTCTTTAAATGAAATTGTTCCATTGTATTAAATATATATTTGAAGTTCTTAAGTATTTTGTAAGAGGATCTATTTTCAAGTGTTGATAATATGAATGACAGATCGTTCTCAAACAAATATTTTAAAATGTTCATGGTCATAGGATTAATGACTGGGCATCATTAATTCTGGAAGACCATCACCTCTGTTTATATTCTATAATCAGTATGTTATAAAGACAGTGAACATCATACTGTTTGGCAAATGTTGTTGACATAAACATGTGGATATTCATATGATGAATAGTTAAACTGTGACGTTAGATGATGATAGCATGGAGTCTTACTACTAGTCAATAAATGATCGTTTAGGTCATAATTGTACATATAGTCATTTGACTTGAGGGACACTGTATCTCATTCATTGATAGTTATGATTTATTACTGCTTACGTACTGATGTTATTCATGTAAAGGTATAAGGAATGTGATAGTTCTAACTAGTTATATATGGAGGTAAGTGATCGCCAAGAAATAATTGTTATATATGGAGGTAAGTGATCGCCAAGAAATAATTCATTAACTTGAGTAAAGAAGGAAGAAATCCTATGCTATCTAATTGTTCTTGATAAGCAAATCCTTGACCGAGATAATTAAGATTCACTAGAAAGAGTTTCTAGTAGGAATCGATTTTGTCAAGAATTAGAATCAAGATATAGACATATGATCAAAACATATTAGGGTTTGAAAAAACTATGATCCCAGCCTAGATCGAGATTTCGTAATGAAGAGATTTTAGTGTACATTAATTATGATTGATGGTCGATGAAATGGATAAGTAATCAAACACTTATATTCATTCCAACTAGGTAGTCATGCTATGCTTTGCTAGGCGTCACTCATGACTTATGGGACTAAGGGTAAAATAGAAATTTCACATTAGTAGAGAAAAATATTTTCTCAATCTCATTGCTAATTAGACATGAACCTAGAAAGTTATACACCTAAAAGTATTCACCTTTCAAGTATAAAAGGTTTACCATAATAATTAATTAAAGTGTTTAATTAATTGATTAGTGGTAAAATGATTAAACTTGTAATTAAATTTACAAAAACCTTAGCATGTCCTGAAGTTTAAGTCCACAAAGGTTTCTTATCAATTAAATCTTAATTTATATATGATATAAATGAAAAAGGATTAAATTGAATAAGTCTAAGGATTAATAATTGTAATACATTTTGAGCTTAAAACCCTGAAACACATTTGATGTGGCCCAAACCCATATTTGATATGGAGAAGGCATTTTAGGGGTTAGAGAAATTCAATAACCTTAATCCATTTGATGAGTTTAGGGTTATGGAGAATTTCTACTAAGGTCAAAATGATATTTTTCCACTTTAAGGTTTTATGGAAATAGTCATTAACTCTAAAGGGTAAGATTGTCAATTTTTTTTATTCCTTAAAGTCAATAAAGCATAATAAATATCTAATTGGTTCCCCAATATCCAACAAAGGGTTTTTGGATATAAAAGGAACATGATGATGTTTAGTTAGCTTAGTAATTTGATGATCATCTTTTCTTAGCAAACTTAAGAGTTAAGTTTTGAGAGAAAAGGAAAAAGAAGAAAGTGTGTTTCAAAATTCTTGTTCTTTGTGAAATAATAAAAGTTTGTTGTTGAAGAAAGATCAATCCATAGCAACAAAGAGAAATCAATTCACCAAAGGTTCAGTGGTAAGATGATTGATAACTCTATTTTCTTAAAGTTATTTTACCTGTTTAAACTCAAATTTTGGTCCAGTTCTTAAGAATTTAATAATATTATTACTTATTTTGAAGAATAAATAATTCTAACAATTTATAAATAAATTATAAAATATTTTTAGTATTTTATTTT
>CATKHJ010017627.1:0-21991 GCA_949750685.1 Vernicia montana | reverse complement strand
TAAAAAAAAAAATAAAAAACTGTTTTGGGTTCGGTTTAGAACTAGAACCAGAATCGTACAAACCAAAATCGAAACTGAACTGTCTATGTACAGTCTGATTCTGGTTCACCAATATGTGGAATCGAAATTGACAATTCAGTTTCGGTTCGATTCCGATTTAGAACCGTGGCCGGGTCTAAATAGAGGCAACATCACTTAAACATATTGTGCAAGACACTGAAACGTTGCATAAGAAAATGATAAGTTAATCGTAGCATCTCAGCTGTTTTATATTTTGCACTTTGCAATATGTCAACTGTATCCACCAAAGCAAAGTAAGCACCACCCCAAGATCTTCTTACTGCAAAAACAAAATAAGGAAGCAATAAACCTGCTGTAAATCCCAATCTGATGCTCAAGTATAACCACTCATCAATAAAGCCATTATCACTGCCAAAATCAGCTTTCCCAACGCCATCTGAATAATCAAATGTCCCTCTGCTGTTTGTATCATTAAGTGGATCTCCAAGTAGACTTGGGTTCCCAATGAAAGAGGATGCATCAAAAGTTATCTAATTTGTACAAGGGATTATACCTGACAAGTTTTTGGCTACATAGAGAAGAAAGTATACCCTTCCCTCCTTTTCACTTAAAAGTAAAGAAAAGATACACACATTTAAATATGACAAAGATGTCAATGAAGACATGCTTCGGGGACTTGGACCTGACAGCCTATTTCTTGAGAGATCAAGATATAACAATTGACGCAACTTTGAAATGCTCCTTGGGATTTGGCCACTTATGTTGTTTCTATAACAATTGTAACATAATTATGTTTATCTAATGTGGATGATCTTGTTATTACTGGCAATAATCAACAAGCAATTTTTAAATTTATCCAAAATCTCTCCTGTAAATTTTCTGTAAAAGATTTGGGATCACTTTATCATTTTCTAGGTATTTCTGCTACATCAGTTAATAGTGGGCTATTTCTTAGTCAACACCAATATATCTCAAATCTTCTAACCCGGACGAATATGGCAGAAGCCAAACCTGTTGGTTCTCCAATGGCTTCCACTCCTTTAGTTCTTGAAGATGTTAGTGTTGGGGCAACGATATAATTGACAAGAATAAATGCAGAATAAAAGTGATTAATAAAAATAACACATGCAATTTAACGTGGTTCACCATTTATTTTGGGTTACGTCCACGAGATAAACTCCGGATAATATTCTTCCACTATTAAAATAGTAGGTACAAAGAGAGTCTTCTCTAAACTAATTCCAGAGGCAATACAAAAATGAAATATTACAAAATAATGACATTCAAAGTGTTTTCTAAAAATACCCCAAATATTTTCTTCACTATTTTGTCACTTACCCCTTTTAAAAATTTCCCTAATTCTCATGAAACTCTCTCTTTTTCTTCAGAGAATTTTCTTCCTCTAGCTCACTTGCTTGTTGCTTGCATCTTACTGGTCCCATCTCATGCCTATTTATAGGCAAGAGTATGTCTCTTGCTTTCCTTGTGTGGCTACTTGAGTTGCCATGTTTACTTGATGGCTTCCAAGTGATTTATATATTATTTTTTTTAACTAAGATATGCATAGATTTTGTGGGCCCTGATATAGAGGGACTCACTGCTAACAAATCTTCCCCTCCCGACTACATCAAGGGCTCCACCATTCCCGCAGCTAATAGATAAAACTCGAACTTCTCCTTGGGTAGAACTTTTGTCAACATATCTTATCCATTTTCATTGGTATGGATCTTCTCAAGCTATAATATCTTTATTTCCAATACATCTCTAATCCAATGATATCTCACATCACTATGCTTTGATCTCAAGTGAAATGAGGAATTCTTCCCAAGGTGAATAGCACTATGGCTATCACAAAATAGTTGATACGTTGATATCTGTCCTGCTGAAAATAAAATTCTTTCAAGAACTTTTGCTTCTACAACAACTCCTTACATGCTTCAGTTGTTGCAATAAACTCTGCTTCAGTAGTAGAAAGAGCAACACATTTATGTAGTTTTGATTGCCATGACATAACTCCCCCCGTAAATATAATCAGGTAACCTGATGTAGACTTTCTTGAATCTATATCGCCAACCATATTTGCATCTATGTAGCCAACTAACACAAGTTTGGTATTTCCAAAACATATGCATATTTTGAAAGTACCATAAAGATACTTGAGAATCCATTTTACTGCAGCTCAATGTTCTTTACCAGGATTTGAAAGGAACCGACTCACTACTCCAACTGAGTAAGGAATATCCGGTCGTGTACACACCATGGCATACATCAAACTCTTAACTGCTGAAGCATATGGAACCCTCTCCATTTCTTCCTTTTCCTTGTTTGTAGAAGGGGTTTGTTTAGAACTTAGTCTAAAATGATTAGCAAGAGGACAACTAATCGCTTTAACCTTATCCATATTAAACCTTTGAAGCACTTTTTCAATGTACTTCTCCTGTGATAACCATAATTTCTTGGCACTTCTATCTCTGATAATATTTATGCCAAGAATTTGCTTTGCTGGCCCCAAGTCTTTCATGGCAAAAGACTTACTTAGCTGTTTTTTCAAGCTATTGATTATGAAAACATTCCGGCCAATGATCAACATATGATCTACATAGAGCAAAAGAATGATAAAATCATCATTAGAAAATTTATGTACAAAAACACAATGGTTTGAAGTAGTCTTCTTATAACTTTGTTCCCCCATAACCGACTCAAACTTCTTGTACCATTATCTTGGTGCTTGTTTTAAGCCGTAAAGGCTTTTCTTTAATGTGCAAACATACTCCTCTTTTCCTTTTTCTTCGAAACCCTCTGGCTACTCCATGTATATCTCTTCTTTAAAGTCACCATGAAAGAAGGCAATTTTGACATCCATTTGCTTAACCTCCAAGTCAAGACTTGTTGCTAATCCCAGCACTATGCAAATGGATGTCATTTTCACAACTAGTGAAAAAATTTCATCAAAATCAACACCTTTTCTCTGGTTGAACACTTTAACAACCAATCTGGCTTTGAATCGCAGATAGGGACTATTTTCTTCATGCTTTATCCTAAACACCCATTTATTTTTCAAAGCCCTTTTGCCTTTTGGCAATTTTACCAGCTTAAAAGTTTTATTCTCATGCAAGGACTTCATCTCATCTTACATGGCTTCAATCCATTTTTGCTTGTATTCATCATCCATGACCTCTTCAAAGTTCTCAGGTTCCCCCCTCCCCCCCGTCAGTGAGTAACACATACTCATCTACTGGATATCTAGTAAAAAGTTGTCTTATTCTATCACCTCTTCTCAATGGAACTGGTGAAGCCACAGGTGCTGGTAGTTGATGATGAACACTATCATTATCATCTTCTGATTCCTCTTCTATGGGAGTATCATTTACACCAAGCCAATCATCTTGATCTTCATCTCTAATCTGTCTTGGCACTATTGTTGGAGGAACTAATTCCAAGTCTATTGAGTTACCATTGGAGTTAGGAACATCCTTATCCATCTTGTCAATATCTTCAATGGTCTAATTTTCAACAATCACATCATCACAGCTCCTTACAAGCTTTTTATGAAATGGATCATAAAATCTTTAACGAAACTGATCTTGGCCATAGCCAACAAAAATACACTGTTGTGTCTTGACATCAAGGTTGGACCTCTCATCTTTAGGAATATGCACAAAAGCTTTGCAGCCAAACTCCCACAGATGATCATAGGAAATATCATTTCCTTACCATACTTTCTCTAGAACATCAAGCTATAGAGGAACACATAGTGAAAGATTCAACACATGTACAACTGTATGTAAAGCTTCACCCAAAAATGTTTTAGACAACTTTGCATGTGAGAGTAAACATCTGACTCTCTCTATCAAAGTTTTGTTCATCCTCTCAGTTAAACCATTTAACTATGGTATTTTTGGAGGTGTTGTCTAATGTCGAATACCATGCTCTTTACAGTAAGTATTAAATGGTTCAGTGTATTCTCCACCATTTTCTATCCGGATGCACTTCAACTTCTTCCCAATCTGTCTCTCAACTGAGGCCTGTAACTATTTGAAGACATCTAACACCTGATCTTTTTGTCTTCAAGGTGTATACCCACGTTTTCCGAGAATGATCATCAATGAAAGTCACAAAGTACTGAGCACCACCAAATGACTTTGGCATTGGTCCACACAAATTTGAATGTACTAGATCCAACATATTCTTCAATCTGGAAGGAGGGAAACTCTTGAAAGCAACTATGTTTTGCTTTCCTGCTAGACAATCAACACATTTCTCTAAATACATCTGATTCATTCCAGATAACACTTTTTTCTTTGCTAGACATGTCATTCTTTTCTCACTCATGTGACTAAGTCTCTTGTGCCATAACTCAACTGCATCATCTTTCTCCATAGCATTCACAGTGTCATTGAAGAGCTTTGCATTCATCACATATAGTGATGAGTACTTTTTACTTCTGGCCACCACTAAGGAACCTTTAGTGAGTTTCCATTAGCCATTCACGAAGGTGTTGCAAAAACCTTCATCATCAAGTTTGCCTACAAAAATCAAATTGAGCCGAATATTTGGAATATGCCAGACATTTCTCAGGATTAATCTTGTGCCATTTTCTGTATCCAAGCAAACATCTCCTCTGCCAACAACTTTTAATAAGTTTTCATTTCTCATTTTGACAACACTAAAATCTCCTGGTGTGTAAGATGAGAAAAGTTCTTTTAGAAATGTAGCGTAAATGGTAGCACTAGTGTCAATCACCCAACTGATCTCATGGGATGTAATATTGACAACATCTTTATCGTAGACAATGTGGAATTCATTAATGGCATTCGTTTGTTCATCGTCATTGTTGTCGTCTTTCTTCACTTTCTTGTTTTTGTTCTTCTCTTGCTCCTTTTTGAACTTATGACATAATCTTTCGATATGCCCCTTTTTCTTGTAGTGATGGCACTCAACATTTGCATATTTGTTTGACTTTCCTCTGCTCTTGACCCTTTGATTTGAACCACTAGACTGGCTTCTCCCTCTAGATTTTGTAACCAAAACATCTGGTTGTAATGAAGAGGATGAATTATGTGATTTCCGTCTCATCTCTTCATTTAGAATACCACTTTTGACAAACTCCATATTTACAACACCGTTAGGTGCCGAATTAGCAACAGAAATCTTCAAAGTCTCCCATGACTCTAGTAGAGAAGCAAGCACCTCATTGTCAAATCTTATGCCCATTCCCGACAACTGGTCCACTAGGGTGAAACTAGAAAATCAAGAAAGGGGGGCAAAAAAAATTTTTTTAAATCAAACTCATAACTACATAATTAGTATAGTGCTATATTTAATTTTCATTAATCATTAATATATTAATTATGCATATATAATGCACAAATATATATAAAAAAAAGCTCAATTTAATATTCAATATTTTTCTAATGGGTGTACAAAAATCATGAATTTTAAATATTTTTTCAATAATTAAAGGAGGGGGACTATTTTTTATTTTGAGGGGGGCAATATATATATAATATAAGTAAATATTTTTTTATCCAACCCCTAAGTAGTTCTGCCCCTGTGGTCCACGATAACTTACATTTCATTCAAGTGATCGGCTCCGGAAGTACCTTTTCAGTATTTTACATGCATCAATTTTGTCAAATAAAATAATTTGTTGTTGCCGATTTTGGAGGCATATAGCTTCTCAAGCTTGTTCCACAACGTCTGTGCATGAGTCTTATTATAGATGTATTTGTACACATTATCTTCGACAAACTGTCAGATGAAGCCGCATACTTGGTTATGTTCAAATGCCCATTCCTCATCTGTTTTGTCTTCGAGTCTAGCTATAGTAAACACCGATAAATACAGTTTTGTCACAAATAGGAGATCCTTCATCTTGTTTCTCTATATGTGGTAATTTATGCCATTTAAGTTGATCATTTTGCTGGTTTTTATCTCTATTGTGAGTCTTCTTAAGGCAATAATAATTCCAATAAAATCTTTTTCTGATGTGGAAGATCAATCAATGCTACAACCATAGAGCATACTAAAACTTTTAAAGGAATCGTTGGCTCTAATACCACTTATTGGGGCAATGATATAATTGACAAGAATAAATGCGGAATAAAAATGATCAATAAAAATAACACAGGCAATTTAACGTGGTTCACCATTTATTTTGGGCTATATGTCCACAAGACAAACTCCGAATAATATTCTTCCACTATTAAAATAGTAGGTACAAAGAGAATCTTCTCTAGACCAATTCTATTGGCAATACAAAATGAGATATTACAAAATACTGGTACTCAAGGTGTTTTCAAAACCCTAAATATTTTCTTCAATATTTTGTCACTCACCCCTTTTAAAAATTTCCCAAATTCTCAAGAAACTCTCTCTTTTTCTTCAGAGAATTTTCTTTCTCTGGCTCACTTGCTTGTTGATTGCATCTTGTTGGTCCCATCTCTTGCCTACATGTCTCTTGCTTTCCTTGTGTGGCTACTTGAGTTGCCACATTTACTTGATGACTTCCAAGTGATTAAAATCACGTGGTAGCTATCAAGTGATTTATATATTAATTTTTTTTAAACTAAGATATGCATAGATTTGGTAGGCCCTCATGTGCTGGGACCCACTGCTAACAGGTATTTCACCTGTAAATGGTACTCTCTATCGCAGTGTCATTGGATCGCCGCAATATCTTTCTTTTACTAAGCCTGATATCGCCTTTGATGTCAACCGACTAGGTCAGTTCATGCATAAACCATATGAAAAACATTAGGAGGCAGCAAAACGACTACTTTGATATCTCAAAGGCACAATCCATCATGGTTTGTTTCTTCGTCCATTGAAGCAATTAAGTGCTTTTTCTGACATCGATTAGGCAGGCGACAAAGATAAGTACCTCTCTACCTCTGCTTATATAGTATATCTCAGTGTCACCCCTGTTTCTTGGTCTTCAAAATGACGAAAAAGTGTAGCTCGATCTTCAACTAAGGCAGAATATAGAGTTGTTGCCTCTACTATAGCAGAATTGACTTGGTTACAGTCATTACTTCATGAGTTGCATGTTTCATTGTCAAAAATTCCTGTGATTTATTGTGATAACGTAGGAGCTACATACTTCTGTGCTAATCCCGTGTTTCATAGTCGTATGAAACATTTATCTCTTGACTATCATTTTGTCCAAGAATGAGTTTAGGCTGGACAACTATGTGTTCAACATGTTTCCACCAAAGATCAGCTAGCAGATCTTCTCACCAAACCACTGTCAAAGGCAAAACTTCAATTGTAAAGGTCCAAGATTGGTGTCTCCAATAGGAGCACCATCTTGATGGTCGGGGCTGTATAACAGATGTAACATAGTTATGTTTATCTCATGTAATAAACATCTGATAAATATTTATTGTTATCTTTATCTAGATACATACATGTAACCGTAAGAGTTATCTATAGATTCTTGTACTATATATACCTGTATTCTTCATTATAATAATTGAGAAAACTCTCCCTTTAATATCTATATTCTTTAGTTTCTTGACAAATTCAAAACCAACAAACCAACCAATTTAGTTAGCTGTATAGTAATCTCTCCATATAAATTGTTTTCAGAAAGGTCAATGCTTGTTAGAATGGACAGAGTGTTAAATGTATTTTCTTCATTGGCCACTCACTATCACATATGTGCTTTCTTCATAGAACAGCCCATTTATAAATAACTAGAAAGGATAATAAGTGTACAATTCGTAGAACAAATTTAATGGCTTATGTATTGTTATTGAGCCATTGCTTTAAGATCACCAAAGCTAGCAGGAAAGGTGCCATTCTAGTCATTTTCTGCTAGGTCCAAAACTTGCAGCAAACTCAAATTTGAAAGAGCTAAGGGAAGTTCTCCAAAAAATACATTTGACCTCAAGTTAAGCACTATAATGTGGGAAAGCTTCTCCAATCCAAATTGGAATATTTCCAATGAACCTGTTGTTTCTGGGATCTAAACTTTCCAAACTCGACAAATTCTTGAGATTTGATGGGATTTCTCCTGAGAATAAGTTATTGCTCAAGTGAAGTATCTGCAACAAATGTAGTTGACTCAAACATCCTGGAAGCTTACTGGAAAAATTATTGTTTCAAAGGTCTAGGACCTATAGGAGAAAACAGTTCCCTATACTTGAAGGGATGCTTCCTGTTAATTTATTCATCGAAAAGTCAATAACTACAAGTGACAACATCTCTCCTATAGAGTTTGGGATTGAGCCAATTAGCTGGTTGTTGGAAAGAGAGAGCAAACGTAAAGTTGGCATCATCGCACTGATGGATAGGACTAGATAATTGGTTATTGGAAAGATCTAGCAGCACTGCTCCTGTACTTGGAAGAGGAATGGATCCATTGAAGAGATTAGAACTTAAATCAATAGATGCAAATGGATGTAAACTAAACGAATTTGGTAATTCACCTTCCAAACGATTAAAAGAAACATTGAAATAAGACATATTGCTTACAATGTCCCAAAATCAGTTTGGAATAGATCCTGAAATACTAGCATTGGAGAAATCTATATAATAAAGCTTTTTTTGATATCTAAGCCAAGCAGGAAAAGAATAATTGAGATTTCAAGAACCTATATCTATGTTATTGATCTGGAATGGAGGGATCTGTTTGGAACTGACATTCGAAGAAAAAGAGTTTGCTGCCAAAGCCAAGTTCTTCAATTTACTTAGCTTTGAAAAATGTGCTTATGATATAACACCAGTAAGCTGATTGGAAAAAACATTTAGTAAATACAATTTAGAGAGCAGTTATATGCTATCTGAAAGATTACCACTTATCTTATTGAGTGAAGCATGAGCTTATGTAAGAAGAAAATGAGAGAAATATGTATTTTTTGTTATTGGTCAAATATGGAGAGTATAAAAAACATGAACACAAGGCAAGCTTATTTAACATAATGGAGACCTAACTATTTTCCATAAGACCAGCAAAAAAATAAGCTAATGCATCTAAACTTGAACACAGCACTGATACATTGTAACATAAGTTGTAACAACACTGATTCAGTCAATCTTCAATCACAACCAGATATGGGCATCTCTTTTGTTAGAGTTGGAGTTTCCTCATTTAGCAAACTACCATCTTGGTTTGAATTTGTTGCTACCTGAATTGTCTTATCACCCAACATCTCTCCACTGATATAAGAATTGTTGTGAGAGTTTTCAGCCTTATCACTCCATTTGATTTTAATTTCCTTATCACTCCATTGACTCTCACAACTGTCATTATTGCTGATTTGTACAGTGCTAATATCCTCCCTCAAACTATGTCAAGGCTAGAGGCATAGTTTGGTTCAAAAGAAATTGAAGCGAGTTATAACTGAAATCGAGTTCCACAAGATTTTTAAGCTGGCCCAACCATTTTGGTAGCATACCCATTAGTTGGTTGTTCCAGCAAATAAAGTTCTGCAAACTAGGCAAAGGACTTTTAGAAGGACAATTATCTGTTTCTTCGAGAAGTTTTGGTAAACCTCCTGTAAGGTTATTACAAGACAAGTCAATATATAGTAAATTACTTTGGCAAAAAAATATATATTATAAATTACAAAGTTTACCAATAGACCTTGGAATCACACCCTCTATACTATTGTTAAGTAAACCAAGATAAGTAAGAGAAGTCATATTTCCAGGGAAAACAACAAGTCTTCCATATAACTTATTGACAAAGAAATCAAGAACTAGTGTCTTTTTCGAACTTATGCTAAATAGTTGGAAGCAACTAGCAAAGAGATTTTGATTATTATATTGTTCCAATGACTACAAATTTGGTCGGTCACTAAAACCAAGAGGAATTCTTCCATACAAGATGCTATTGCTGATGTTAACAAATACAAGGCTGCTAACATTCACAAGCCAAATTGGTAACTTGGAATTGAAGATGTTCATACTAAGGTCTATGACAGAAAGTGAAGTAAAATTAATAAAAGGAAGAGAATTGACAAAACTAGATAAATAGCAAGCAGATAAATGCAACTCGATTAAAAATAAAAGCTTGTTTAATGACTTAACCCACCTTATTCCTAACATTCAAAGGTTTACTCCATCCACTGCTAGATATTTCAGTGGAAAAAGAATAGTCACCCATTCAAGATTGTAAATAGTTAAACCAGAACGGGAAGAGAGGTTAAGAAACTGCAGGTAGAGAGGTTTCCAATATTTGGAGGGATTGCACCACTAAACCAACATGTGATAGGTTTAGATATTACAAATTTTGCAAAAAGGAAAAATAATGAGGAATTATGTTGCTGAAAGTGTTGAAACTCAAGTCCAAAAGTCTCATGGACTTGGGCTTTGTCAGTGAAGGTCTAATCTCACCACCTAACTTCGAAAATGTAAACTAGAAGAAGAATCATAACCTGATGGATTGCGAAGATCAACTGTGCTAACAGCTCCTGTAGTATTGTGATGTGGACCTACAAGCAATGGAATTTCTAGATCAATTTGACTATGCAAATAAGTCAAAGTCAAAGAAATGGGTCACTGGTGGTATTGGAATCTGGGCTTGACTTGGACCTAGTCCAATGGAAAACGGGCCAACAATTCATACTCACTAGCCTCTTGGCAGTTATACATGTCGTTTTTCAGTCAAATTTCTTCATTTAGGCCTATGTTTTTGCATTTTTATCTATCCTTTCTATTTTTGATAAATTTTTTTTCCTTAATTACTTTTGGTAGGGTACTTTGTTTAAAGCGTTATAATATATATATATATATATATATATATATATATATATATGAAAAAAAAGGAAAAAAACAGTCAAACCGATTAATCGAATCGAACCAAACTTTTTGGTTCGGTTTATGTAAAATATAGGTTTAATTTTTTTTTTTATTTTTTGGTTCAATTCTATTTTGAACCAAACTGACCATTTGCTCAGGCCTAGTTTTTAGGAGCTTTTCTATATAATTTATGTCAGCCTTAAGGGTTGAGCAGCTTATGATTGAATAATATATCTCTTTCTTTTTGAAAGATATTTCTTCCAAATTTCGTTATTCTTATTTTGAATCAATGAACTTTGATGCCTAATTGTTTGCTATTCATTTGTGAATCAACAGAGTCTTAAAAGGTTTCCGCTAGGTCATATTGTCACAAGCTATTCCCCACTGATAAGGGACAAAAATATACCGAATAGGATCATGGGCCTGGCCCAATCTAATATATTTAAAAGCCCAAAAAATATGAAGACTAAGCTAACATGGCCAACAGTTTGGTTCCTTAAAAAACTGCTAACGTGCTAATCACCATCCTAATCCAAATTGGTCAAAGAAATCCATACTCAATTCATGTAAGAATTCACATCTTATAAATATCTCAGAAAATCAACCTTCATAGGTACATATACACAGACAATATAGAACTTTGTCATCAATCTTCTAAATAGAGTCAATCAACTAACTTGATCATCGGAGTGGCTTTGCTAGGCATCAAGCCTAGTCCACCTGACTCTTATTTCTTCTTACAGGTCGCATCAACTCAAAATCAACTAGGTGAAGATTGACTCTACTCTACCTCGACTAGAATCAGCTTCATCAAATTGGCGCCGTCTATGGGAAACGATTAAATCTTTTCTCATATCCCTTAAACAGCGACCTAATCTAAAAAATGGCTCAATCAGGAGACGGTAACAGTTGGGAAAATCCTCCCAGAGATCCAAGAAATTTCCAAATTCACCCAGGGGTTGAAGACCGCACAGAGACTCATGTCACCCCTCTTGGGCGAACTCAGAACACTAATATAGCATCCACATTGTAGCAACTGGGTGTTATAGTCCTAGCCTCAAGCGATAATCAATTTGTTCTATTAACTCCCGAAGCTATGTCGGCCTTACACTTATTGCTCAATGCCCTGCAGACCCCACTAACTACTCTGGCACTCAATACCCAAGCAATTACCGAAATAATACCTGGGGCAGATCTTAACCAGAGACTGGACTTCAAACCAACACCACCCAAAGAGCGTAACAAAGATCGCCCAGCTGAAAGAAGTAGAGAGAGAGTGAAGTCAGAAATAATCATACCAAGGGGTGGTAATGAAAAAGGTCTTGGCCAAGGATGAAGTCTTCAAGTAAGCAGTAAAGATCGAACCAAGGAGAGTCAGCGACCTTGTCATGACAACAGGTCCAATAAAGATCAAAATAGCCCTAGAAGAGGAATTAGAAGAAAGACGACCGAGAAAGAAAAATGAAGATGAAGAACCTCTATCTGAATCTTCCTCTCATCATAAGAATCAAAATAGTCAGGAAATGTCCAGTCAGCAAAATGAAGAAGAGATTAAAGAGACTATTAAGAAGTTCATGGAAAAAATTGCTTGGGACAAGAATAAGAAGGCCATATATAAGAATCTTAAGCTGGCCTTAAAATCCCCTTTCATTAGATCCATTAAAGAATACAGAATGCCTAGTAAATTAAAACCTCCGAACTTGAAAAAATATGATGGTGAAACCGATCCTAGAGCTCATGTAATGGATTACAAGCATGCAATAGAGTTACAAACAAGAAGTGACGAGGTGCTATGTAAGGCTTTCTGAGGGTCCCTAGAAGGGGCAGTCAAGAGGTGGTTCAATATCCTAGAAGAGAAAAGTGTTACTAATTTTGGGCAGCTTGCTACCCTATTCATGCAAAGATTTGCAGCAAGCATTCCAATGGAAAGACGAACACAATGTCTAGAAGCCATAACACAAAAAGAAGGAGAGCCTCTGAGGGACTATGTGGCTTATTTTAACAGAGAAGCCCTGAAAGTTACACAGCTTGATCAGCCCAGGGTGGTAGAAGCCTGCAAAATGGAACCTCCCATACTGATTACTTCAAATCATTATGCAGACATGCTCCTCGCACCTTAGAAGAGGCTATGGCCATCGCCTAAAAATACATTAGGCAAGATGACGCCTATTCTTTTAATCAATTTGCGAAGAAAAGAAAGGCAAGTGGAAATTCTAAGGCGAATAACAGAACCAAATGACAAGAATAAGTCAACAGGGGAAGTCAAGGAGGAAGAAGAAGTGATAAAGGTCAACCACACCGTACTCTGGACATAACCAAATTAACTCCGCTAAATGCAAGCCCTTCAGAAGTTTTTGCAACCTTTAAAGATCAAGATATTTGGGCTCTCCCTCAACCCATGTTTACTCCACCTGATAGACGGAGCAAAAATAAATTATGTTTGTTTCATAATACCCATGGTCATAATACCAATGATTGTAGGCAATTACTAGAAGAAATAGAAAGACTAATCAACCAAGGGCATTTAAAAAACTTTGTAAAAGGCAATAATGGGCACCAAGTCGAGGTAAACAAAGATAAGGGGAAGCGAGGTATCAACGATGGACCAGATGAAATGACAAAAAGCAGGAACAAAAGTAAAGCTATCCAAAGGAGAAGGGAGGAACTCGGTTCATTTTCTGGAACGGATATACAGCGCCAGCTAGAAAAGAAGATGGGTTTCGAATAAGACATCCCCACTCAAATCCTTTAATCATACAGACAGTGGTAGTTAATTTCCTCGTAAAAAAAGTGATGGTTGATAATGGCAGCTCGGTAAATTTGCTGACAGTCAAGGCTTATACCAGGATGGGGTTCGAAGAAAGTGATTTAGAAGACATTGGAAATCCAGTATGCACTCTTAATGGCACAGAAGTACAGTCAGTCAGGATAGCGAGGTTACCCGTCACTGTGAGTTCAGCCTCAGAATGCATGACAGTGATGGAAAACTTTGTGATGTTGAGATTACCACTAAGTTATAACATTGTGATCGGAAGACCCCTCCTCTATGACTTAGACGCTTCGACTAACATTAGACACTTGAGGATGACCATCCCCAAGCTTGAGGGAGGAGAAATATATGTCTATGGAATACAAGGCCGAGGTGAACAAAAGAAGAAAAAACAAAAAAAGGCATCTACTTCACAAATGTTTGAGGAAGTCGCTGTGGTCGAAGCGATACATAAAGTTCCAGAACAGATGACCGAGTCAATAGAAAGATTGAAAAGAATAACAGTGGGAGGAGAGGAATTGAAAAAGTACTTGCTAATTAATTCAATCCTGACAAGTGACCAAAAAGTTATTGCTCGTAAATTCCTAACAGAGCACTTATCCAGTTTCGTACGGTCTTCAAGCGAAATAAAGGAAGTAAGTCCGGACATAATCACCCATCATCTTAATATTGACCCTGTATACAAACCAATCGAACAGAAGAAAAGATGCTTCAATCTAGAGAGGCAAGCTGTAATAGATGAGGAAGTGGACAAATTAATAAAAGTTGGATTCATCAGGGAAGTTCAATACCCAGACTGGCTCTCCAATGTGGTACTAATGAAAAAAGCTAATGGGACCTATAGAATGTGCTTGAATTTCACCGATCTGAACAAAGCCTGCCCAAAGGATTCTTTCCCGTTACCTATGATTGACAAATTGGCAGACTCAACAGCAAGATACAGATACCTATCTTCACTATATGCAAAGCAAGGGTATCATCATATTAGAATGTGGCCCGAAGACGAAGAGAAGACTTCATTCATAATAGAAAAAGGAACTTACTGTTATGTCTCTATGCCTTTCGGTTTGAAAAATACAGGATCAACTTATCAAATGCTGGTAAATAAAATGTTCAAAAATCAGTTAGGAAGGAACCTAGAGGTATATGTAGACGACATGGTAGTTAAGAGCAGAAGTTTCGAAGAACACCTCAAAGATTTAGCCGAAGTAATCGGGGTTATGAATGAATATGGCATGAAGCTAAATCCAAATAAGTGTGCTTTCTTTATACAAGGAGAAAAATTTCTAAGGTACATGGTAAGCGGGAAAGGGATCGAACCGAACCCGGATAAAGTAAAAGCAATATTAGATATGGCAGCACCTCGCAATGTAAATGAGGTACAAAAACTAACAGGAAGAATTGTTGCTTTAGGACGGTTTGTGTCAAAATCTATGAAAAAATATCTTCCCTTTTTCAAAAAACTAAGGAAAGCAGCTACTTTTGAAAATACCGAGGACTTCCAGCATGCCTTTAATGAACTAAAAGCATTTCTTAGTTCGAAACAAATATTAAGTCAGCCCTTATTTGGAGAAGAAGTACTCATTTATTTATCTGCTTCAGAGCAAGCAGTGAGCTCAGTTCTGATCAGAGAAGAAGGAACAATATAAAAACCAATATACTACTTCAGTAAGATCTTACGTGGGGCTGAATTAAACAACTTGCCCATTAAAAAAATAGCTTATGCCTTGGTTATATCGGCCAGAAAATTTAAAATTTATCTACAAGCACATCAAGGCATAATAGTGACTGACCAACCCATGCAAAGAACATTACATAAACCAGAAACATTAGGGGCGTATATTGTGTTGGTCAGTTGAGTTGGGCCAATATGGGCTACAGTATCGAGTTAGATCAACTATTAAAGCACAAGCACTGGTAGATTTCCTATATGAGTGCTCTTTCGATTCCAAAATTCCAAAGATCGAAGTAGCAAGGAACACAGAAGAAACCAATATGAAAGGGCTAAGTTGTGACTACGAGCTGAAATGGGATTTATTCGTCGAAGGAGCTAGCAGCAAAGAAGGCAGTGGAATTGGGATTGTCCTAAAAAATAAACAAGGACTAGTGTTGGAATACGCCCTTAAACTGAAATTTAAAGCAACGAACAATATTGCATAATACGAAGCAATAATCCAGGGATTAATGATTGCAGACTACCTCTGTTTGACATCACCCAGAATCCATAGTGACTCCCAGCTCGTGATTAGCCAAATAGAAAAAGAATTTGAAGCCAAAGAACCCACCATGATTAAATATCTTTAGAAAAGTAAGACCATAACATAATTCAAAAGATGACAAAAAGAGGAGTTAGCCTAGAATTTTGCAAAATACCAAGAGGAAAATATAATCGGCCAAACAGTCTTTCCAAACTTGCAGCAATGCATCAAATCGAACTGCCTAATAGAATTTTCGTGAGGTCTTTGGCACATCAGAGCGTACAAGATGGTGATGAAATAATAGAGATAAATGAGGAACCAACATTGTTAGATCTAATTAGAGCTTATTTAGAGTATGGAGAACTACCACAAGACCTAAAAGAAGCCAAAAGAGTAAAACACTGAAGTGTGCATTTCTCTATTCACAATGATATACTCTATAAGCGAACTTATTCTTTGCCATGGTTAAGATGTTTGAAACCAAGTGAAGCAGAATATGTCTTAAAAGAGATACATGAGGGATGCACATAGGCGAAAAAATGTTAGCTGCCAAAGTAATTAGACAGGGGTACTTTTGGCCTAGAATGAAGGAAGAAGCCATTGCCTTCTTCAGAAAATACCCTTCCTGCCAAAAACATGAGAGAATAGGACATATTCCCACAGCTGAACAAATACCAATTACTACTCCATGGCCCTTTGCAAAATGAGGTATAGACATAGTGGGACCTTTCCCAGCAGTTTCGGGACAAAGAAAATTCATTATGGTAGTAGTCGAATATTTCACCAAATGGGTGGAGGCAGAATCGCTCGCGATAATAACAGCTGAAAAAGTGATTAACTTCTTATGGAAAAGCATTATTTGCAGGTTTGGAGTCCCGTACCAGCTCGTCAACGACAATGAGAAGCAGTTCGATAATGCTAAAATAAGGGCCTTTTGTTCAAGACTTAATATAAAACAACACATCACCTCAGTCAAATGGGCAAACTAAAGTCACAAATTGAACAATTCTCCAGGGACTGAAATGAAGGTTGACTCGTATGGACGAAGTTGGGTGGATGAACTTCATCATATTTTGTGGGCATACCGAACTACTCCAAGACAACCCACAGGAGAAACCCTATTCAGTTTGACATATGGTAGCGAAGCTATTATCCCAGTGGATATTGGTTTACCCAGTGGAAAGATTAACTTCACCAATAGTGAAGACAACAATGAAGTAAGAAGACTAGACCTAGATCTTCTAGAAGAGCTTCGAGAAAAAAGCAAGTATCAAGATGGCTGCCTATAAACAGCGAGCTACAAGCTATTTTAATTAGAAAGTGAAAGCTCGGGTATTCAGAGAAGGAGACCTGGTCATGAGGAATCTCAAAACCACAGGAAAAAGAGAAGGAACTAGCAAGCTAGCACTCAAATGGGAAGGGGCCTTTAAAATAAAAAAAAAGTGATAGGGCCAGCCACTTATAAGCTTGTAACAATGCAAGATATGGAAATTCCTCATACTTGAAATGTTCAACATCTCAAGAAATATTATCAATAAAATATTTCTTTCTTCTGAATTAAATTTCATTAAAATACTGTAAACGAAGGACAAAAATCTTCTAAAGGCAACTCTCTGTTGAGAGAGTAAAAGACCTAGGAAAGGCTAGGCTAAAGTCCGTGAGGCAACTCTCTGTTGAGAGAGTAAAAGACCTAGGAAAGGCTAGGCGAAAGTTCGCGAGGCAACTCTCTGTTGAGAGAGTAAAAGACCTAGGAAAGGCTAGGCGAAAGTCCACGAGACAACTCTCTATTGATAGAGTAAAAGACCTAGGAAAGGCTAGGCAAAAGTCCACAAGGCAACTCTCTGTTGAGAGAGTAAAAGACCTAAGAAAGGCTAAGCAAAAGTTCGCGAGGCAACTCTCTATTGAGACAGAAAAAAAAAAAACTTAGGAAAGGCTAGACGAAAATCCTTGAGGTGATTATCTATTGAGAGAGAAAAATACCTAATTAAAGACAAAGTGAACGAACACAAGGTGACTCTCTGTTGAGAGAGCAATAATTCTAGTTTGGCAAAATTTCTATTTGAAAATTCCAAATAGAAAAACGCAAGGCGATAGTCTTAACTTAACAAATTTATTATTGAAGAAACAAAAATCATCTATTAAAAGCCAAGCAGAAAGAGTTATCTATTACAGTTGATCATAAACAAGTCAAAAATCAGGCACAAACAACTGCCCAGTTCAAGGATAACAAAAGGAGCGAGAAAGATTAAGTATACTTCAAGAAAATAAACCAAATTGCATAAAAATTTATATACAAAGAAGTTAAAAGAAAAATTAAAATATTGTATTAATTGTTGAATTAATTACAAAAAAAAAACACATAAAAATACAAAAATGTATCATGAGGTAAGAGGTTGTTGGTGTCAGCTCAGAGCAACTAGGGGAATTGAAGCAAAAATAGGACGAATTGAGCTGGACGAAGCCGGAGATGAGGCAGAGCTAGTTGAGACGAACACTCGCTTCAGTACATACGTAAGGACTTCAAGGAATTTAGCAGCACAAGCGTCAACAGCCATATTGTAGCAATTAATGGCTCTTGCTCCAGAATCCAAGGCCAATCGACGTTTTTACTCAGAAGAATTCAAGAAATTGCGGATGATTGTAGCCTTCTCCTCTTCAGCCTTTTTGCGAATACATTCAGAGCTATCAAGCTTCATCTTGAGATCATCAATTTTCTTCTCAGCGACTTCGAAATTCTTCATCAAAATAAGATAGTCCTCGGCTTACTCTTTGAGATCAGACATTTCAGCCTTTAGTCTCTCAGCGTCAGATCAGAGATCTTCTATGACCTTTTGATGATCCAAAAGATCTGAATCTTTACTTTTTATCTCAGCCTCAAAATATACAGATTTGCATTCAAATTCGCTAATAGTCGCTCCAGATTATCCGACTTTTGAGTAAAAAGACCCTTACAATGGTCTCTCTCCCCTACCAGCTTCTTCATATCAACTCGCAAGTCTTCCAAATCGATTAGATTCATTTGCTTCTTTTTCTCCTCCTCTAAAGCAGCTCGCAAGGAAGTAATCTTGAAGTTTAGCCTCTTCACCACCTCTTGGCTAGAAGAGCGAAGAGACGAGATGGCAGCATTCTGCTTATTTATTATATCTTGATTAAAAGAGAAGGATCGTCGCACCACAGATCGCTACCAAGAGAATTCAGTCAACTTCTCTCCTAATTTTTTGTTGAGCCTCGTCAACTGAAAGGCAAAGCAATAATGATAAAAAAAAATTAAAAAAATAATAAAAAAGATGATGATAGGAAAGGATATACCTCATCAAGAGTCGACTCCCAATATAGTAAGAGTTGTTTAGGAAAAACAGGCTCTAAAGTCAGGGGGACTTCAAGCTCGTCTCACTTAGGAACAGACGAAGTACCCTAGTTCAAAATTTCTCCTCGGGGCAATAAGGGCAAGGGGTCAGTTTGAGGGACAGACTCCCTTGTTTCGATTCTGCCAGCCTCAGATCCCAATGCGACCCTAACCTCAGTTTCTTTATTACCAGAAACTTGGTCAGCCACAGGATCCCTTACAGACATCACATCTTCCCCTTCCTTTTCAATAGGCACCGAAGCAACATCATCTACAACAGCTCTAAAAAGTAGATCGGGGTCAGATATGGGAACTGCGGAATAAGGAACGAAGGTGTCAGCTCGTTCCATTTGATCCATAAATTCCTCCATAGAAACAAGTTGTAGGGGTAGAACTTCAAGAGCGGCTCGGTCTGAGTTTTCAATGGCTGAAAAATTAAGAAATTAAAAGTTAGTAAAATGTAAAAACAGTGTGCAAATAAAAATAAATAGAAACAAGCAAAAAACTTGATAAGTTGAAGAGATCGTCACAAGAAAATGTTGGATGAGTACTGGGATGAACAAAAATGTACCTAGCTTTGTCTCAAGCTCAGGGGTAGGCTCACGAGGTAAGGCAATCTCTATAAAAGGATGAATAACCTCGTCAACGATCTCAGGCGCTGACACTCCCTCGCGAATGCACTCCACTATCATATCAAAAAGCCTACTGTTAAAATGTGCGTCTTTACAAGTATCAGAAGTGGTTCGCTCAAAAGATGAGGAAGAATCACCTGTGGAATTATGAATAAGTTTGGAGACCGCAAGGACATCCTCACCATCGTTGGAGTCCAAAACATAGATAAGGGGACCTTCAGGAAGGAGGAGCACCACTATTGAGGAAGCTTCAATAGTTGGCCTCGAAGGAGCCTCCAAAGTGGATCTCACTACCAAAGTAGCCTTAAGGGTTGGTTCGCAGTCGAAGCAGCTTCAGTAGGTGTTTTTCCAAAAAAATTGGCAGCTGCTGCTTTTACTAGTCTTCTGCTCTTCTTTGGGATATTTTTGGTCTAAAGGGGAGACACTTTCCTCTTCTTCCCAATAGAAGATTCAGCACCCCAATCAGCAGCAGTGGCAAATCGGAGCTCGCTAGTTGGCTCCACCAGAAGAGGAAGAAAGGCATCTTTATTATAAGGAAGTAGGGTGAGGCCCCTAGATAGATCGTGGATCTTCTTATAGGTATTATTTTTATTAATAAGCCACACTGCAAAACAAAGAAAGAAAATATGTTAAAAAAGGTATTCTGTGAAAAGGATGACGAAGACAGGAAGAAGGTGAAAACTCACCCCTAATTTCCTAAATGACGAGATACATAGTCTTACCTCATGCATCTTTGATCTAAGAAGTAAAGCCGAGCTTCCCCATGTCGTAGGAGCAATTATCTTTTATAAGAGTCTTTATAGCTATGATTTCTTCAGCAATAAGTTCATGGGGATAATTGGAAGGCCATAGACAGCAGGAACTTGGAGAGCTCCTCTAAAACCAAAGCCCTTACCACCTCAGTACTTCTCTTTAATCACTACAGTTTTAAACTTAGTGTGCCAGTTGTTCACTTTGTTCGGTTTGTTGATAAAAAGGGTTTGCCTAAGCTTTGATCCAATAAACCATATTCGCCTGTCACCATAATGAATAAATTTAATGAAGCACTGAAACATACTCGCAGTAGGGCAAAGTCCTAGAGCTTTGCAAACCACCTCAAATTGATACAGTTCTTGAATTGAGTTCGGTGAAAGCATCATTAGGTTGATTCATAAATAATTAAAACATTCAACCAAGAATGGAGAGGGGGGGAACCTAAGACCCGCCTCGATCTAATGATAGAAAAAGATAATGTAATCATTATCCTTAATTATCTCCATGGCATTCTGGATGCTAGGATTGACATAAATTCAATCAGAAGATTTGGAAAAATCTACCGCAAACTTCTCTTGATCTTTCAAATTCTCAGCAAACCCACTCAGATCTGAGTACTTCAAAGTGGAGATGACGTCACCCCAAATATTCTCTAGATCTGTTTTGATATTGTGGTATGAGTTTTCATCTTTTTTTGGGAGCCATTACGATATAAGATGAAAGAAAATGAAGAAAGATAAGAATAAAAGGAGGCTGAGAAAGATAGTAACAGAAGTGATCTCTAAAAAATTGAAAATGCAAGAAGTTTCAAGAATAAGAGAAAAAAGGGTTTTTATAGAGAAGTAAAACCCTAGAAAAACGTATTGGGTAATCATTTTAAAAATCTAAAAAGGCAGCAGAGATGAAATATGACTCTGTGACTTCATGGCCATGATTGCGCCACGTAAGAAAAAAGGGATTTTCGCATTAAATGCTTATTTTTGTCAGGCGCGTAAAGATATGTGAAGGACTTTCAAAATTCCTAAACAAAGTAATGAGCCTTGAACCGAGGTGTGAGAATCTTAACTGGGCCAAACGAGGTCGTTAAATGTTAACTACTAGTCCAAATTGTTTCTACCGAAGTTCGCAAGAGTTCTTACTTTGATGAAATAGGGGGGCCACTAATAAGGGACAAAAATATACCAAACAGGATCGTGGGTATCACAAACCAACTTCTGAGCCACGACGATCTTAGGGCATAGATAAGCCTAAAGCCACCGAAAACTCGTAAAACCCATGCATTTTATCAATCCACAATGGTATCATGCAACTAACCAATAACAACATACCATCGCATCACATCCCCAGAATCTCAACGTGATATCACATCAATTATTCAAGTTTTTATACATATTTATCAATTCATATACTCATAATATATTTCTTATTATATACAATTGTCATTTAACATCCCTTAAATACATATGAACATATATACCTTAGTTACACACATGGAGCTCTAACAACTTTACAAACTTACACATAT
>CATKHJ010017593.1:0-28885 GCA_949750685.1 Vernicia montana | reverse complement strand
GGGGGGAGATTGTAATACCTTGAATTTTGAATTATAAAAATTTATTATTAATTGGGTATTTTATTTTAGTAAAATAAAGTATTTATTTATTTAATTAAAATTTGAATTTGTTTAATTAATTTTCATATTTATTTACTTTATTATTATTATTATTATTTATTTACTTTAAGGAACGGGAAAAGAGACAGTGGCAGAGAGAGAAAGAGAGAGAGAAAGGAGAAGAAGTCACCGTTCACCGCCTTTCGGTCACCTGAACAATGCACGCGCCAGTCCATTAGAAAGAGGAGACAAAGAGCTTTCCAACGGTACTAGCCCGGTTGCCGTCCGCCACCGCACCGCCTGTCTAAACGTCCGCCGGTCAGTGGACTTCCAGAGGCTTTTTCGACCAATTTTGATCTCCGTTTTCACTAATTCTAGTACCATTGGTTTCCTCTTCTCTTAAGCTTCGATTTGGTACCTCATTTGCTAATTATAGTGAACGTTTGAAATTGGCCGGAATCAGGTGAAGTTACAGGGTTGCCGACGCATTTTCCAGCGATCCTCTGGCGAGTGAGGGAGAGTGGTGTATATTTATGGTATCTATGTTTCGATACGAATCCATTGACACTAATTTTGCCGCTATCCGACACCGTTGACATTTTTCGACGACTTTTCTGGCGACTCTCAGGTGAGAGCACTCGATAGTCCGGATATGTTGGCATAATGAAATTATTTATGAGTTTAGATAATTAATTGTGGTTAAATTATTTAAGAATTAATAAGGGAACATATATTTATTATTGGAATTTAATTTTGAGAATTGCTATCGAGAGCAAGTTGGGATATTCAATTTTTTGATGTTGAGTCTGTTGTCTAAGTTTCAAGAGGATTAGGTCTACTCTGGGGGAAATTCTACCAGATTTTGGTAGATTTCTCCACAGTCATAGGATGTGTCTATATGTTGATTCTCATAATCCTTGTTCTAATAATTTGTTCATGCTTCATTTTCTAGATCGTCTAGGACCATTTTCTGCGGCTCCAGGTCCCAGTTGTTGATCGAGTCTGATTTTTCGCACCCGTGTTGTGAGGGATACTTTCTAATATATTTTCCTATATTCCATGCATCTACATTTACCGTATGTATATACGTATATAATTATGCATTATGAATATTAATTGAGCATGTTGGCATACGTATATGAATGCTTCATTAATTATGTGAGTTGCATATTAATTGTGGATGCTGGATGGGATTGGGATGACACAAGCATTTACCTAGGATTGTGATTATGACATGATGATTATTTTTGATGAGTTGTGACTAGTGTATGACGGCTTGGAGCTTGCTCATCGCTCGCTACTGCCAGTCGGGTCGACGCTGCATGGCATAGGCCATGAACGGCTGGGACCCTATGCATGGATTTAAGATATAATAACTGGATTTAGAGAGCTAGGATAGGGGGATCGGCTCCCCATATTGAGGTTTAGTGTGATTCCTGTGGACCGATTCCCATCCTTGTTTGATTATATGATTATTTGTATGTTTGGCACGATGCATGAGCATTAATATTAGATTAATATTAGAGCACCAGGTTTGTATATTGGTTAGTATCATTCACTGAGTTGAGATGCTCACCCCTGTCTCACTATTTTTTTTCAGGTTGCAGAGTGAGCCTAGTTTTTTTTCTACTATTGAGTTTCCCTGCCATCTCCTCCGGCAGTGGATTTTATATTTATATGTTGTTGTGTATAATATCATGATTCTAGAATTTCGCAATTACAGTAAACCAAATTTATATCTGTTTAATTTTTAATGATTGGTATCTGTTGTCTGTAATATGACATAATGAGATATTCTGCTAAACAGGAACCTGATGATATAGTGGGATGTGACTGGATGAACATATTATGTTATGGGTACAGGTTCTGTTGGCATGTGGGCCCTTAGCCCTTAATTTATGATTCCCTGGTATATTTTCTGTTAATTTGTTTTGTCAGGCTGACTACGGGTTCTGGAAGCCTTAAGCTTTTCCGTACCCTAGTGTCGGTCACGTGTTCTTAGAGTCGGATCGTGACACATATAGTCCTTAAGTATTTTGTAAGAGGATTTATTCTCAAGTGTTGAGAATATAAGTGATAGATCGCTCTCAAACAAATACTTTAAAATGTTCATGGTCATAGGATTAATGACTAGACATCATTAATTCTGGAAGATCATCACCTCTGTTTATATTCTATAATCAGTATGTGATACTTATGATTATAGAGGCAGTGAGCATCATGCTGTTTGGCAAATGTTGTCGATACAAACATGTGGATATTCATATGATGAATAGTCAAACTGTGACATTAGATGATGATAGCATGAAGTTTTACTGCTAGTCAATAAATCATCGTCTAGGTCATAATTGTGCATATAGTCCTTTGACTTGAGGGAAACTATATCTCATGCACTGGTAGTTAGGATTTATTACTGTTTACATACTGATGCTATTCATGTAAAGGTATATGGCATGTGATAGCTCTAACTAGTAATGTATGGAGGTAAGTGATCGCCAAGATAGAATCTATTAACTTGAGTAAACAAGGAAGAAATCTTATGCCATCTGATTATTCTTGATAAGCAAATCCTTGGTTGAGATAGTTAAGATTCACTAGAAATTGTTTCTAGTAGGAATCAATATTATCAAGAATTTAGAATCGAGATAAAGACATATGATCAAAGCATATTAGGGTTTGACAAATTCATGACCCTAGCCTAGATTGGGATTTCGTAATTGAGGGATTTTAGTGTACATAAATTATGATCGATGGTCCATGTAATGTTTAAGTAATCAACTTTTAACATTCATTCTAATTAGGTAGTTGTGATATGTTATGTTAGGCATCACTCATGACTTATGGGACTAATGGTGAAATAGGGATTTCACATTAGTAAAAAAAATATTTTCTCAATCCCATTGCTAATTATACATGAACCTAGAAAGTCACACACCCAATAGTATTCACCTTTCAAGTATAAAAGGTTTACTATAATAATTAATTAAAGTGTTTAATTAATTGATTAGTGCAATTGGATTGAACTTGTAATTAAATTTACAAGGACCCTAGCATGTCCTGAACTTTAAATCCATAAATATTTATTTTCAATTAAATCCTAATTTATATATGATATAAATAGGAAGGATTAAATTAATTAAGGCTACGGATTAATATAAGAAATTAATTTTGGGCTTAGTAAAAAACCCTAAACATATGTGATATGACCCAAACCCATATGAGATATGAAGGAGGCATTTTATGGGTTAGAGAAATTCACTAACCTTAGCCCATTTGATGGGTTTAGGGTTTAGAGAATTTTCACTAAAGTCAAAATAGTCATTTATTCTTTAAGGCTTTATGAAAATATCCACTAACCCTAAAGGGTAAAATGGACATTTCATTTTGTACTTAAAGTCAATAAAGCAAAACTAATATCTTCTTTGTTCCCTTATATCCAACAAAGTATTTTTTGACTATAAAAGGAAGATGAAGACATTAAGTTTGTAAGAGAGTGTGAACATCTTTGAGAGAGCAAACTTAAGAGCTAAGTTTTGAGAGAGAAAGAGATAGAAGAAAAGTTTCTTCAAAATTCTTCTTCTTCAAATCTTTCTTATTAATTCTTTGTGAAAGAATTAAAGTTTGTTATCAAGAAGAGTTTAATCCATAGCAATAAAAAGAAATCAAATCATCCAACGTTTTTCAAATAGGATCTTGAATCAAATTGAGCAACCAAGAGAGGCATTCAAAAACATCTAAAAAACCAAAGGGAAACTTGAAGGTGGAATTAGGTGTGGATGATCTAGAGGCTTTACACATGGAGAGCTTTTAGGAAAGGAAGAAGAATCAAAGTTTATACGCTTCAAGAGACAATATGATTACCACTTGTTTCTTTTTTCTTCTCATATGTGTTTTACACAAATTAATTTTACTGTTTGAATGGGTGAAGTGAAATTTTAAATTATTTGAAATTTCACCCCACCACCTTGCTTCCGCTATATTGGTGCCATCATTCCTTCAACTTCTCTACCTCAGCAGCCGGTGGGGATGACACTGAAGCCCCTTCTGATCCCTTCAAGGGAATGTTATTAGGACAGCCCTTGCTTGATTTAGATCCCACATATATTTATATGGATGATGATGGTGTCTTGAAGAGTAACACATTGAACTTGAGCAGTGTAGCTGTTGCCGCCTATGACCTTGCTACCATTGTTCAATCCCTTAAAGCATTAAGTCCACAACTAAGCATTCGATGTATAGATGAAAGAAAATATATACTTCATAAATAAAATTAATAATTACTGTGCATAGATCAAGATTTGTAAAACCCTAACTAAGGACTACATTTTAACATGAGAAGAACATAAAATAAAAAATAAAAAAAATAAAAAAAAATTCGTAGGAGAATTAATGGTAAGGAGGTGAGATTCAACCTAGATTCTGCACAATCTCACCTATTTGGCCTCTTTGGTCTCCAGTAGCCACAAAACTCATAAATGAAAATGAGCTCTCTAAAAGTTGCCTAACCCTAACAAAAGAGGACTATTTATATTAATGTTGAGCTAGAGGGTCCATGGTCGTTGGGCCAATATAAGGGCTTTATCAATAGGTGTTGAAGCGAGCCAAGCAACATCTTTGAGCATTGTGTGTGAGAACAAGCCCATTCCCACAAAAGTCACCACAAACCGCATACTACCGTTGTGGGCCTAAATTAGCTGACCTGCTAGCCCATGCCCAATGTCTTGTGAAATTTGGCCTGTTCTCCTGCTTCTTACATCCTTTTTAGCTCAAGTGCTACAAAAATAAAAAATAAACAAAATAAAGTAAATGATCTTATTCAAACAAGAAAATATAAGAAAAATACTAAATTAAACTAACAAAAGCACCTAATATTTACTATACAAAATGCTCACATCAATAATATGTATATGTATATTATTGTAAAAGATTGATAATAACTCTCTCTCTCTCTCTCTCTCTCTCTCTCTCTCTCTCTCTCTCTCTCAAAATGTTTTCATGATTTCAATATGTTTTACTCTCAAAAGTTTATCTCACAGGCTTTTGTAATTTGTTTTAAATTTTTTAAACAACAATAACCTATTGTACAATTTATATGTAGTTAGTATGTATATGTATATTATTGTAGAAGATTGATAATAAATCTCTCTCTAGAAGAATATGCTTAAAATTTTTATTTTTTTTTATTAAAAAGAATCCAAATTAAAATTACATCTTAATTTGATTTAAAAATTAATTTTGATCTTTTTGGAACATTATCTAAAAATTGACCAAATTGAGCTTTTATTCTAAAAATATAAATTTATAAATAGGACATAATAAAAATTAAAGGGTGATATTAGTGGGGACACTTCAACCCCATTGAATTCACAAGAGGAAATGTTAAAAAAGAAACTAATAATTTATTTAGCATTAAAATTAAAACTATTTTTTCAAAGTTGAAAAAATCAATTTAAAATAGCTATTTAAAGAATTTAATCTAATACATTATCCTCTACTTTTTTTTTGACAATACTATTTTAATAGCAGAAAACACTATTTTTCAAATAAAAATTAAAGAGTTATTCTATAGTGCATCTGATTTATTAATAAACTAACATTTATAATCATTAGATCTATAATATTTTATTCTATTTTATTTCTGACCATTAGATTAAAAACTTTTTACTGTTAAAATGGTAATTTACTTTAACCTTCCACTTTTTATACTATTTTCTGTTTCAAACTAAATTGACCTATAAAAAATAGAGCTTCTTGAAAATTTTGAGGAATATGTTAATGTATTCCAAATTAAATTAACCTATGAAAAATATTAATTTCATTGTATTTTTAATTTTTACTGATATAGAATTATAAAATAATAATATTTTATTTATTATATATATTTTATAATTATATTTAATAATATATATTAAATAAGTAAAAAGTATATTTAATAAGCTACTCATGCTCATTTTAAATAATAATAATAAATAGAAATAACTAAACATAATTAAAAAACTAAAAAAAAAATACCAAGGGAGGCGCCTTTTGTTGATTTTTGGACGCCACCCACAAAGTTTGTTCGCTTGATCCTATAGGATCGGACGACCAAGTTTTTTTATTAATTTTTTCTTTTTAATTAAATTCAGATATTACTTAATTTTTTTAGTCCAAGAAAAATAATAATATATTAAATATGTTTAACAATGAATTTAAAGAGTGATAATTTTTTATCCGATAAACTCAATTTAATGCCAAATCATTTTCAAATTAAAAATAATGATTTATGTATGCCAATAATTTAATTTTGAAATTCATCTAAATTTTTTTTCATTATAATAAAATTTATCTTTTTTTTTTTTTAAATCTATTGAAAGGGTTTTATGTAATAGGCGTGTTTTATAATTAAATTAGATGACATTTGATTCAAAGTATCATCTAATTGTATTAGATTAGATGATTTTTGAATCAATGTGTCATTTGATTGTATTAGATTATCTGACTTTTGAGTCAAACACTAATGTTGAGTAATTTTTTTTTAAAAAAAATTATTGAAAATGTTATGTTCAAATAGTATTTTTCTAAAATAATAATTATACTACACATTTATTTTAATATTTTTATTTTAAAATATTTTACTTGTATATTTTATTATATATTTTTACTAAAATTATATAATAAAATATACAGTTAAATATTTTAATAAAAATATTAAAATAATTGTGTATTATAATTATTATTTTAAAAAAAATACTATCTTAGACCAAAAAAAAATTAAGTGGAACATCACCGTCTAGATAAATTAAAAAATAAATTATATTATAATTTAAAGTGGGATTCATAAAAACCTAAAAAACAATTATATAGCAAGTCACATTATAACTTACTTTAACCTGCTATCAAAGTAAAAGTGATGGTTTATCAATAAATCATATGCATAGTAGCAATAGACAAAATTAATATTTTCAAACTTTTAAAATTAAATGTATTTTTGAAACATACCGACCAATATATTAGGTTAAGCCTCAAAAATGATAGTAATTGAATCCAAAATTTTACCTTAAAAACAAAATTCTAACTTAATTTTGGTCATATTTAAATTTTCTTTTAGCTTAACTATTTCTCTATTCCGGGCATATAAAAATTTTATATTCGTTTTTTCTAAGAAACACTTTCATTTTAATTTTTTAGAACTAAATTTTTATGCATAAAATTATCATAAATGAAATATCCAGTAACATTCAAACTTCTTCTTTTCTACATACGAGCACATATTTCAGTGAATGTTGGTTTACTTCTGTTATATTTTCTCTTCTCCAAATCAAATGCAAGTCTCTCAATTCTTTACTTACATTACACTAAAAATGCATATAATTATACATTTGATTACATTACATTATATTACGGTCTGCCAAACATAATAATAAAATTAACAGCAATGCATGCTTGCGTTTGGTATCATCATTCAAAGGTCTGCAAGAGTTGAGATATTGGAATTTACATTCTTTCTGTATGGGTACAGATGAAATTAGATGAAAAAACAAAATTAAAGCATTTTTTTATTTTTCTGTATGGGTATGTTTAAGTGAAGTTAAACTGTATTTAAGAGTATTAAGATACAAGGAAAAAGAGAAAGAAGTCTTTTGGGTATTGTATGCCAGAAAATTAAAATCAAAACCAAAATCAAATATTTAGACTTTGAATTGAATATAATAGTTTCAAAGAGGTATTATGGATAAGCGGTTTCACGTGACCTGGGATGAGGAAGATAATTTTATATATATATATATATCTTCAAAAGAAAAATGAAAGAGGAATTAATGGTTGGAGTGGCTGGTGAATAGCGAGTATAAATTTACCTTGTCTACTTGTTGGTATTGGGTTTTTTTCTTTTAATTTCCTTTTTCATTTGGCCTTGTTCTTCATCACTACAAAAACCTGCAAAAAGTAACTTTGGTAAAAAGAAAACAAATAACTCTCTGGTCTTTACTCTTTAGTTGTTTTATTCAATGTTGACTGAGAATAAGCAGAAAAGTTTAATGGAAGGATTAAATGATGTGACGGAATCTAATCGGAGAGAGACTACAAAATTGATTTTTAAAAATTAAGTTCGACTTTTGTATTTGTCTATAATCGAAGGACTATATAGTAATTAACCCATTAAATAACTGGTGCATACAAATTTGTGGTAGCAACTCTGTTAACATTGCCTTTAACTAGCTGCTTGCAGCAGCAATGGTATAATCATGTGTTGAGCATCGAATAAATAAGAAGCAAGACTGGAAATCCTTTTATCATTTCAACTTCATTTGTGCAAATGTTGCTGCCAAATCCATGGCTTTGTCTACATGCACTCCATCCGTTCCCTGAAATGAAACCATCATCACATTTTTACTCGAGAAAAAAATAATAATAATAATCAATGTTAGAAGTAGAATCCTAAGGAATAAATAACAATTAGGTCTACTTAGTGTGATTAGGAACATCATATCAAAAGACCTAATTGACATTGTCAAACCAAACAAAGCCATCCTATAAAACTGTCAGCAGGAAATAAGTTTAAAAGAGCGATTATACTCAGTTGAAGTATTTCTAGCAATCTGCAATAAAGAAGTCAATCCATTCATTAACTATGTTGAACACTTTTGAATGGTACTGATTAAAATTTTTGCAGGGAGAAACATCAAATAATTTCTCATTAGTGCATGGATTGCAACCATGTCAATGCTACTAACCTGGCCTGTGGCAAGACCCCCTTTTCCTTTACCACACCTCCCATTCAGAGGCTCCAAAGCAGCAGTTAACCACTCGGACACCTCCAACAGTTTGCCCTTATCTTTCTTTTCTGGCACTCCCGCACACACCACAACCTTGTTTGTAGTTTCATCCATGCTGAAAACCATAACAGAAATCCCCTGTCCAACCACCAACATAATATTAGCAATTTGGCATGGATAAAAAAGTACTATCAGAAAGAATGCAAAATTGTAATAAACAGAACAAGACCATAAAAAAGTTAACCACCTTCTTCTCTAAGATTTTCAAAACTGCCTCACGGACTGCAGCTGCATCTAAACCAACATCAACACGGGAGATGCAGAATTCCTTCCCTTCTGAAGCAGCTGCTTCAGCCATCTCTGTTGCAACCTTGACAGCCTTCTGCATATTTTCTTCAGCAATCTTCTTTTGTGCTTTTCTTACTTGATTCTGATATAGTAAATTTAGTTTATAATCTCTTAAAATCAGACAAAAATCCATCATGGAAACATAAGAATAGTAACACAGACAAGGAAAAGAAGCCTGGCTCCAATACCTGAAGTACAGAAATCTTAGCCCTGATATCAGCTTTCTTGGCTGCTGGAATAGGCGCTGAGTCCACACGACTTTTTAGAGACGCTACTTTCTGTTGAATGAGAAATATGTATGTGTCCAGTGAACATGACATAATAATGAGAAATTATTCTGATAATCCACAAAAACAATAAATTAGTAAATCCAACTTCTATCATCATCAGCTGCTTATTATCAAAGAAGCCACTTCCAAGACGAAATAGCCAGAAACCAAAGCAATTTAATGTGTTTGCAGAAAAAGAATTGGAAACCTTTTAAAAATCAAGAAACTTGCTAATGGATCCTTTATTTATTTGAGAATGAGTTGAATTTGAACTCCTACTACAAAGTCCAAATTCTCACCATTTCTGCAGCAATTTAAGGGGCTGAAGACCATATATTAAATAATACAGAAAGCAATTTAACTGTGTAATAGTGAAAAAATTGCAGATCAGATCAAGTGGGGAGAGAGGAAGGGAGAAAAGCGAAGGCAACATATAATAAGAGGTGCACATCTGTGCTGAACAAATAAATAAATGTGAACTTACCTTTTCCAGCAAGCTGCCTTCTGTCTTGGATGTCTCATCAACTTCCTGCTCAAGTGAATATGCTAGTTCCATTGCCTTAAAAGCACTATCAGTTGTCACAGCAGTTATCCTTCGCACTCCTTTTGCAATTCCTTCCTCTGATAAAAGAGCAAATGCCTTTGCTTCCCGAGTATTTGAAATATGTGTCCCTAAAAGTTTCGTTGTTTTACAAAAGATTTTCAATTTAAAGCTTAAAGCACACTGGTTTTAGACTGATATTTAGAAGACAATAACCTCCACAGAGTTCTGCTGATATTGTTGACCACTCTTTATTATCTGGATCTGATAGGAGGTCCTCAACTTTCCGACTGATTGCCACAACTCTAACTGGGTCAGGATAGACCTGCACCAAAACAGATGACAGTGAAGAACTTCACTTCGCATATGTAACATTTATTTCATAGAAAAAGCAATTAGATGTATCAGGTCTTACTTCTCCAAAAACAGCCCGTAAACCATTGATACGCTTGGCTTCAGAAAGAGTTGCCTCCTTTGCAAATACTTCCAATTCAGCTTTGATTTGCTCATTCACGATCGACTCAATCTTTCTCAAAAGGTCCGGATCCACAGGCTTGCCTATAAAAGTTTCATTGGCATGCTTAAACCAATCTCTTAAATACAATGATATAAATAAGCATATTGAATAAACTTTTCTCAAGAATACTACAAACACATACAGAATATATATAACCCCATAAATAAAAGTTACCATGAGAAAAATCAAATCTCAGTTTTTCAGGAAGAACAATTGATCCCTTCTGATCAACATGATTGCCAAGTACTTCCTGAATTCATATCAGGAAAAAAAAATCATCAGAAATGCACTGTCTTTACCCATTAAACCTAAATTAGGAAATTCAGGTATGAATGGCAATTGAAGCATACCCTGAGAGCAAAATTCAACATGTGCGTACAAGTATGGTTTGGAGCAATGAGCTTACGCCTATCATAGTCGACCTGCACAAGTCATAAAGAGAGAAAAAAATACAAAATAAGAGAAAATCATCAGAAAAATAAATAAAAAGGGAGCCGCATACAAGTTGCAGGCTATACCTTACAGATAACTTTATCACCGACAGAAAATTTGCCTGTCTCTCTAGCAAGAGAACCAATATGAAGAACAAATCCTCCAAAAATTTGGACATTGGAAACTTGGAATGACCCAAAAGATACTTCAAGTGATCCGGTATCAAAAATCTATAGGCAGAAGACTAAGACTCATAAGACACTTTATAAGAAAGAGTGGCAGGGAGGTGAGAAGAAATATATGTATGCTGCATCTTGGTAAGCAGTTAAAATATTACACTTAAAGAATACAAATTGAAGTAATGTTTCCAATTCTATGCACAGTGTGAAACCCATATATGCCCATCGATTATGCTTTGACATCCCATTGCAGGTAAGCTAACCAATTCTAATGACACGATACCTGACCACCTTGCTCGGCGTAGAAACTAGTAGATTCCAAAATTATACCAACTTCGTCACCAGCTGTAGAACTTTCCAGGAACTCAGAACCAGTGTAGATAGCTTTTATTACACTTTCATGGCCCTGAAAAAGCAAAAAAGCAACAACTGAAACATTCAGCAGGATAATCACCACAATATAGATTCATATTAAAAGGGAATAAGATTGAGATGACCAGTGCACTGGGGTCTCCTGATAAACAGGAAGAATAAACAAATTGCTATATGACAGTTGAACCTATGGAAATTTCAGTCTCGAGCCGAAAGATGTGACTTTAAGATTGTAGTGATAAAACATTCAAGAGGCACTTATAATATTTAGAAGAAAAGGTGCATGCAACCAATATTGCTGTTCCCTAGAGCAGACTATTTTCGACCTTCTTGACAATGTTGTCTAGGAGCAAAGATCACAAGGGAGCAGTAACATTAAGTGGATGAATCTTTTGGCCTTGACAAGATTAAAAGGAGAATTTTGAGAAATGTACTCAAAATCTACACAAAAGTACAATTTCACTGAACAACAAATTTCTTTGACTTCATGAGCCCTAATCAATTAGTTCAGATGGTTTCTCCTATGATCTAAAATTTGCAACAACTTATTTCAGGGCTAATAACAATTGCACCAACTGATGAGGACTCTGGAAAATCATTGTAATTCATACACAATCCCCTCGACAACAACCAAGATATAAGATGATGTAACTCTTGGGGAAAAAACAAAAAAAAAAAAAGGAGTTTCTTGGCAATGTTCTATGTTAAACATTGATGATGAAACGCTTAGCAAGAGAAAAGACCTTCATGATAATTGTCACCTATGTTAAACATACTTCACAAGTTACCCAATAAAACACAGGATGACGAACCATATCACCAGAATGGGAACAAAATAGCTGTCTCTAACCATGAGATGGAAATTTTTTATACAGCCACATCTCCAAATCCTAGGAATTAAAAGACAAAAACTTAGATTTGAATGCATGAATGAAAACGAGAAATCAAGTTTAACTAAGGAACTGTTCACATTTCCTTAGCTTGATATGAAGCTTCCACTCAAGATTCTAGGATGAAAAAGAAACGGAGAACCTAATTAACAAGGGCTAGCTAACCACACGAGAAATTGAAATTCTTTGATATGAAGCTTCCACACATGTTAGCTAGCTTCTGCACCAGATTCAATAAACATTAAGATATGGTGGAACTTTTGATTACCTGCAATCCATGTAATTAGTTGAAATGCTAATCAAGGTAACATGTTGAGACTCTGACTCTGAAAAACTTATATTCTATGGACTCCTTTCAGACCAGACCTGTAGGGGGAAAAGTACTTTGCATGCTTTAATAATGACTCACCATAAATGGATCAAATTGAAGTGATAAAAAACATGAATTAAAAATTTGAAATAACTGGTTCTTCTCTAACCAGGCATCTGGAGTTCTTTGGAATTCCTTACATGAGAAAATTTGAAATTTTGAAAAATAAGAGGGAGTAAAAAAGAAAGAGAACCATAATATATACACAAAAACAAATAATGATAAAGAGAACCATAATATATACACAAAAACAAATAATGATCTGCAGGATCCTCATTCTGTTATCCAATTATGGGAAAAGGTTCATTCATCTTAAAATTTGAGATTTAGAAAATTAAGGGTACTTGAGCCCATAAAGGACATGGCCACATGGGCACCAAGTTTATGTAGCACAGTTTCATATCCAAAATTCAGACATTCCAACTGTAATAAAATGTTAACTAACTCTCAACTTCCACAAATATAGAAAATGAATGCATCTCAACAGCAACATATGTGACTTTGCAAGTAACCAGTAAAACAAGTGTACAGATGCACAAGTCTGTATCTCTAACCTGGAACCATATAAATTTATAGGAATCATCTGTTACAGAAACACCCTTCTTGTGCAGCGCAGATGTAGCATCAGCATCCATGACAATATCAACGCCAGCTTGCTGCCAAGAATAATAGCGAAAAAGGGTCACACACCATATCACAGTAATTGGTTTCTTCCATAAAAATGTAAAGTCTTGCTCCTTTGATATTACTTTTCAGTCCCAGTGTCACACTAAACATTTGTTATGCATTTTCATTAACCTCTTATTAGGGAAGGCATTAGGCAATCAATGCTAGAGTAATACTAATAATGAATTTATAAAAGCAGAAGACAGCAAACTCCAAATACCTTATTTTGGGCATTCCTTGACCTTTGCCTTGCCTCATCCATGGCATTATTGAAACCCTCAACATCAACTCGTAATCCTCTTTCTTCTGCCATCAACTGGTGGGGCACTAATCATTAGGATGCACAAGCACATAAGAAACATGTATAATGAAACCACAAAGCACGCTGCATACCTGAGTCAAATCTAAAGGGAAGCCATATGTGTCCCACAAGACAAATGCATCCTGCAACCAGTACAAGAACATGGTTGGATGTAGATGAAATAAACTCAACAGAAATCTCCCACCCCTCAATGCATCACAGCAGGAAAAAAGAATTGTTTGAATTAGTATAGGGGGAACGAGTACAAGTTTGCAAATTGAAAAACAGTGAGGATGTACTTGCCTGCCCACTCAATACCTTCCCCAGAACCTCCTGAGCAGCCTTCTTAAATTTCTCAATTCCCTGAAAATAATTAGGATTCATCAATTTTGCCAATAGCCATGTCATTGCAGGTACAGTATAAGTTCCTTAAAGAACAAGGCTTCAAGAAACTTTGACTATTATTGTTCTACGCCCATTTGTAGAAGTAGACGAAAGAATAAAGTAAAGGCAAAAAAAGAATAAAATGTAAGTTTATTTTTAAAAGAATCCAAAAAAGTTTATTTTTAAGAAAAACAAAGTTCAGATTTGTCTTTATTTCTTTATTTATTATTTCTTTTGGGGAAGGGAGGATAAAGAAACAGTATATCATACACGTACCCCTATTGATTGATTTGCGTCATATCTGCAAATTTATGCACTTCTAAGAATTTAGGTTCAAAACAATCCTATATTCTTTGAGGTCAGGAAATATACAAATTTATGTTTCGATGAATTAGCAAAATAATATAGAGCAAAATTACCAATCAATAAAAGAAAAGAAAAGAGAAACCTAAGATTTGGCTTACTATAGACTTTGGTCTCCCTAATTCAATAGCAAACACTAGTTCTTGAGTTTTCTAAAAGTCAACACTTAAGTCCTTAATGGGCTAAAAATAGATTAAAAAAATGGCATGTTTTGGTGAAAAAAACACATCATTTTGGTTTACAAAAGGACTAAGGTGTCAAATTCTATAACTCAAGGATCAAAGTGTTTAATTGCTAGATAAAACTCAAAGGGGTCTTTGACGATTATCCCAATAATGTAATAAAAACCAGTATTACCCATATCGATTCTTTAACTTACAAAAACAGAATTTACAGCAACATTGTTAATTTCAAGAGAGAGGGAGAGAGAAAATCATAAACAATGTAACCAAGATAACTATCTTTTTTTTTTTAAAAAATAAAGAAAAAGAAAAACAAACTGCATGGGAAATGAAATACAAAATTAATGCTTACCTTAAGCAGAGTCTTGCCAAAACTTGCTTCCTCTTCTGCAATTATTTCCCTAATGTGTTCTTCATTCTGTTTTAGCTCTGGGAAAACATCACCCATCACTTTCACAACAACATTTACAAGCCTGCATTCACCATAAATCATCAAATCATTAACAATAACACAACGTCATCCAGAACAGAATTTGACATTTGATTTGAAGATTCCATATTCTCGTTTTATTTAATTTTTTGCAAGACACAAAATAAAATATTAAACAAAATGGCAAGCCACCAATATACATGGTACACAAAAAAAGAAAATGATTGCAAGAATGGCATCATATTTTCCATTCCTACCCATTAAAAAAACCTTCTTGAGCTTTCAGAACTTCACTTCCATACCGAACAGCTCGGCGGAGAATCCGCCTAAGAACATACTCACGACCCTCATTGCCTACACAGCAACAAAAAATATTATAAGCTGTCTATTTTGATTAAACCATAAGCAGAAAACTGCCAACCTCCACTAAACAATAAGCTGAAAATTTTGGTCCCCAATCTCAACTAGTCTACCTGGACAGGAACCATCAGCAATGGCAAATGAGAGTGTTCTAATGTGATCAGCAACAACCCTGTAGGCCATATCAATCCTGTCTACATCATCAGCTCCAACTTTTCCAGAATAAGGTCGTGTCCCTGTTGCCTATATATAATTTTAAAGAAAATACAAGGAGCATTAAGAATTTTTTTTTTTTTTTTTTTCTGTCCAATAGACAAACAACATAATAACAGAACAATTTAATAGAAAACAACAATTTGGTTACAGACTTCTTATTATCCCCCAACCCAAAAATAAAAGCATAAAAATAAAAAAGCACCATAAACAGATGAGCAGGAAAAAAGAAACATGTTCGAAAATGAACCCCCTCTTCTCCTCCAAACCCCTCTTCTCCTCTAACACCCCCCCCCCCCCCCCCCCAACCCAGAAAAGAAAAAAAAGGAAGAAAATTAATTTTACCTGCTGGATAGCATCAAATATGGGCAAGAACACGTCAGTATCATAATTACTCATCTTGTTCTGAAGTACAGAAGTCAATCTCTCAAAACCCAGTCCAGTGTCAACATGCTTAGCAGGCAAAGATTTCAAGGAGCCATCACTTTCCCTATTGAACTGAAGGACCATTGAAACATCAGAAAGCAATGAACAGCTATTACATTTTATACTATTATGCTTTGTTGGCAAATACATAACCAATCCAAAATCAAGCACTTTCAAGTTTCCGAAGGTTGATTTGAAGGATCATCCATGCAGCAGTACCAATTAATAAACAGACTCATAACTCATGATTAAATAATTATACCTGAATAAAAACAAGGTTCCATATCTCAATGCATGTAGGATCGTCATTATTAACCAGTAGTGCTGCGTCACGATTGCCAACTCTATCATAATGTATTTCAGTGCAAGGGCCACATGGACCGGTATCACCCATCTCCCAAAAATTATCCTATTCAGAGGTCAAAATGTGCAGATAATGGAAAAAGTCAAAGTTGCAGCACAAGAAAAGAAAAATGCAAAATAAAATCCATGAAAAAAACTTATTAAGAAGAACCTGTTAAAAAAGAAATTCAGAAAACCTATAATTCAAGCAAGTATTGAAAAATGCTAGCAGAAATGTGTTTTTCCATCAATTGCTTCTACCACTAATAGCATATTAACAGAACCCTCATTACCTCTCAAGATTTCAACATCCCTGACAGATTTTTCTTTCTTTTGTTTAAAAATTTAAAAAAAAAAGTCCCAAAATTGAGCATATCAACATATAATAGTGCCTCCAAAGAGGCTTCACCTTCACATACTAAGTGTTTGCAAAATAAAAAGAAAAAACAACAAAAAGGTAATAGCAGCACAACTCACCTATCAAATGACAAAAAGAAGTTAGTTGTATTTGTACTATCTAACATTTTGCAATTCCTAGCCCATTTATATTTCAAGAGAATACCTTTCCATTTAGATAGAGGAACAAAATAAACAATATGCTGGTACCATTAAAAAGGAAAGTGTAGGAAAAGGATGAAGAAAGGCATACTTTACAACCAAAAGGCAGGACACGTCCAGGTGGCAAAAATTGGAGCCATATATCCCTTGCTTCAATATCTGGAGCAAGACCCGCCTTCTCATCACCACCAAAATAAGTGGCATAAAATCGATCAGCCGGCAATTTATACACCTGCAAGTCAATAAAGAACTAATAAGTAAAAATAGAGGGAAAAAAAAAGAGGAAAATAGTTAAAACTTGATGAAAATTTTCTAGTTGCAAGGTTCAACAAAAATAAATTAGAAAGCCAAAAAGCACACTCAAAAATATTTCAGAGACACAATTCAATATCAATTTATATAACCAACGAGAAGATCAAAGAATCACAAACAGTAAAATCTCAAAAGTCAATCAATCAATGTAGGAACATAAAAATACCTTAGTTAGAAGCTCCCAGGCCCATTCAATCGCCTCTTTCTTGAAATAATCACCAAATGACCAATTTCCCAACATCTCAAAGAAGGTATGGTGGTAAGTGTCCTTCCCCACATCATCAAGATCATTATGCTTCCCACCGGCACGGATGCACTTCTGGGTGTTATATGCACGAGTGAGCTTACTCAAGGCGGTGTTGGGGTCAGCAGTTCCCAAAAAGATAGGCTTGAACTGGTTCATGCCTGTAAAAAAAGCAACAACAAAATATCATTCGTTTCTCTTTAGAATAAGATTAACTGACTGTTGATAATTGATATCATTCCTTGAATTCAGATATAGTTAACTGTTGATAATTGATATATAAGGTTGGAGTAACCATTTCTATATTGGGTACTACCATAACCAGAACTAACCAATTGGGTGATTGGCCCTCACCATATATATCCACTTATATTATTTCATTCTCAATCAACGGGGGATTATTCTTAACATTAACATTTTCCTCTCTTCCAATTTCATTCACAGAAACCTTACAAGTACTAATAATTATAATCACAGAGAAAATTAGAATTCTGGGTAATAAAATTAAGGAGAAAATAGGCACAAAATAGTATAAAAAAATTGAAACTATACCAGCATTAGCAAAGAGGAGAGTAGGGTCATTAACAGGAACAACAGGGCTGGATTTCCAATGGACGTGATTTTTGTCTTCAAAGAAGTTAATGAAAGTGTCTCTCACTTTGTTCGCCGGCCACTCAATCTCTTGTGGATCAACGGCCGGCATGACTGCGTTGGGAGACAGTGAAGAGGAAGAAGAGAAGGAAGCGAAGAGTATTGCTAGCGGCCGATTCACAGATAGCGTAGCAGCCGCCGCCACCAAGGAAATGGGAGCACGAAGTTGACTTCTATGAGAATATGAGTAAAGACAGAGACAGAGAGATGATGATGTTCTTAATATTCTCTTCATTCATTTTCAAACGCTAATACTTATTCTCTCCCCCAAATTCAAAGTGGATGTTTAGTTATGGAAAATATTTTTTATTTTCCTTTTTTTAGTTTTTTTTTTTTCATTTCTTAATTTTTATATTTTTATTTTTTGAATTAAAATTTAAAAAATACTTCCTCCCACTCAAAAAAAAAAAACATTATCCACTTTTTTTTTTCTATGTAATTTAACAAAACATCATTAATTGCTTGTCAATTTATATATTTTATTATATTTTTTCACTTATATCTATACTTATACTCATTTATTAATATTTTTTTTATTAATTTTGAGAATATACAATTACTACACTTGTCAATTAATAAGGATAAAATAAATAAATACTTATATTTATTTTTAGGGTGGACAAGTATTTTAGAACATCCTAAAAAGAAATAGTGGATAATCTTTTCGAAACGGAGGGAATATGAAAATATGTTAAGATTTATTTTCCAACTTTCTTTATTTTTATTTTTTTTTTATTTTATATATAGATATTGTAATTTTATGTTTATTTATTTATTATTATTATTTAAAATAAATTGTAACCTCAACCATAAAAATAACTTCTTTAATCACTACGGTAACTAATTATTATGGAATAAAATTATGATTTGTAACTTAAATAAATTAAATTTTGATTTTTTTGTTATCACAATTATTATACTTTAACTTAAATCACCTTTACTAAAGAATTTTGATATGAACATGGATTGTAACTACCATATTTGTGTAGTTGTTATTAATGGACAAAATCATCTTTATATTTTTAACATAAAATTAAATCTAATTAATGATACTAATTATAAAATAAAATAACCGATAGGCCAAAATCAATGAAATTGAATAACCCATTAAAACTAATTTTAGCATTGCTAAACTATGAAATTTATGTTAGCGAGTTTAGCACTCAGAGGCGGAGCCAGAACTCTAAAAGAGGGGGGTCAAAAAAAAATTTAATGTTGAGGGATCAAAATGAAAAATTTTGAAAGTTTGTGATACAAAAATGAAAAAAAAAAAATCTAAAATTATGAGGCCAAATTAAAAAATATCTAAAATATATAGATAAAATTTTAAAAATTATGGGATTAAATTAAAAAATATCTAAAATATATAAAAGTAAAATTTTAAAAATTGAGTGGACTAAATTAAAAAATATCTAAAATATATAGATAATAATTTAAAAATTTTAAAAGTTTGGAGGCCAAATTAAAAAATTTCTAAAATATATAGATAATAATTTAAAAATTTTCGAAGTTTGGGAGGCAAGGCCCTTCTAGCACCTGTTTATGTATATGTATGCGATAGTTTGCGTTTTTATGTTGTTGGATTTTCTATTTAGATTGATATCAATTATTAGTGGTGATGAGTATTAAATTAACAAGTGTTGACTAAAGTTGTGTGATACAACTAAGTCAATCTCGATTTTGATCTTGGCAATCAAGTTAAATTGATCTAACATTTCAAGTTAGTGTATTTTTCAGTTAAAAATGTTTTATTAGTGCTTGAGAATGAAGAATTTAGAGAATTCTCTAAGTGTTCTGCCTGTCCTATAAATTGCGTCCGCAACAAGCAAGTAGCGCCCGCAACAAGACAGTCGCGCCCGCAACTAATCCATAGCGACCGCTACCAAGCTATGAGCCATAATATGAAAAACATCCAGTAGGAGCGCGATATGCATATAGCGATCGCGATATGTGTGTTGCGATTGCAACATTCATAAGGCAGAAATCAAGTGCAACGGTAACATCAGCAGTGAACGGGGTTATGCCACGTGGCACTAACCGTTGGAGCCATTTGAAAATCGCGACCACAATTTGTGTATAGCGACCGTAATTAAGCAATGGCGAGTTCAATATTGTAATTGCGAACGCGAAATTGCCCTGACCAGCATTTAATGCTAGATTTGTTACTGTAGCAAGCAGATTTGGTTATCATTTCTTTGTAACAGCTTTTTTGATGGGTGATCATTATAAATACCCCATCAAAATGAGTTGAGGATACCAATTAACAATCTAACAACCAAACTCTTGCAAATTTATTTCTCAAAACTTTCAATTTTCTTAAACACTTTGTGTGTTTGTTGTAAGAGCATTCATTGCTCAAAAAGAGTTTAGTTGTTGGATGATTAATTAATTTCCTCAACTCATTTTGATGGGGTATTTATAGTGATCACCCACAAAAAGAGCTATTACAAAGAAATGACAACAAAATTTGCTTGCTACAGTAACAAATCCAGCATTAAATGCTGGTCAGGCCAATTTCGCATTCGTAATGAAATATTGCGCTCGCTATTGATGAATTGCATTCGCTATACAACTATTGTGGTCACGATCTTCAAATGGCTCCAACGGTTAGTGCCACATGGCATAACCCCGTTCGCTGCTGATGTTACCGTTGCACTTGATTTTTTCCTTATGAATGTTGCGGTTGCAATTCATGTATAGCGATCGCTATATGCATATCATGCTCTGATTTGCGGTCGCTAGGCTGACCGTGAACGTTACTGGATGTTTTTCACATTATGGCTCATAGCTTAGTAGCGGTCGCTATGGATTAGTTGCGGGCGCGACTGTCTTGTTGCGAGCGATACTGGCTTGTTGCGGACACAATTTATAGGTCAGGCAGAATGCTTAGAGAAATTTCTAAGTTCTTCATTCCCAAGCATTATTAAGTCATTTTAACTGAAAGAAAACACTAAATTAAAATGTTAGATCAATTCAACTTGATTGCCAATATCAAAATTGAGATTGACTTAGTTGTATCACACAACTTAGGTCAACACGAGATTTCCCGAGCATTTATGTATTGCATGTGGTAAGTTTGACCACTCTAAGAAGAGGTGTCCTTTGAGGAGATGTTTGTTATCCTCATCTATGTTGTCTACTAGATGGAGGCAAATAGGGCCTGCGGAGAGTGAAGGCTCTAATGATGTGAGGGATTCTGGGAGTTAGTAGGATAGATTATGGATGGATAGACCATGATCAGATTTTGGAATACTACGGCTTATATGTATAAATATGATAAATGATCTAAACTTAAGGTGAAAGAATGCTATAGTTCAGTAGTATTTATATATAAGTGTGTTTGTTTATGAAATAAGGAATAATGATGTTATTTTGCTTATGTATGGAAATGGGTATATGTGATAAATGATTTTACCTTATGGGTTATATGGAAAGGTTATATGGTATATTTGTGAATAATGTGATGATATGTGTAAGGTTAATTAATGATTAATGTGCTTATGAAATAGGATTGCATATTCTGAATATCAAAGTTCTAATATCTGAAATAAATAAATGAAATTATATAGATTATTTTTGGCATAGATGTTGCCTTATAGAATTGCTCAGCAAGAGGGACAAGGGTCCCAGAAAGCTATAGTATTGTTCCAGATGTGGCATCTAATGTCACTTCTGCTCGGAATATTGATCGAGAATCTTCCCGATCAAGACAGTATACCTCAAGTAGTGGAGATCAAAGACCACAAGAGGATATAGAAGCATTGCGACAAGAAAATGAAGCTATGAGACAGGAACTCATGGAACTTAGACGTCAGCGTCAGGAAGTTCCACCTACACCACTAGTGGATAATATACCTCCTAATCTACCACATAGGGCGAGGAGGCGAATGTTACCAAGAGAAGGAGTTATGGTGAATGATCTGAAAAAGTTTAAACCCTTAAAATTTTTGGGAGAAGAAGGAAAGGATCCTCAAAAATTTTTAGAGGAGATGGATAAGATAGCTCAGAGAATGACATGTTCAGATGAGAAATTAATTGAGCTAATAGGCGTGCAACTTCAAACTGATGCATGGGATTGGTTTCAGAGGAACGTAGAAGAGCGATTGTATGGTCATAATCCATCTGCTTGGGAGGAGTTCAAATAGGAACTACTGAATGAATTCCTGTCTGAAGGAGAAAGACAGAATCACACACTTCAATTTGAACAATTGAAGCAGAAGCCGAGGATGTCAGTTTTAGACTATGCCCGGGAGTTTAAAAGACTGAGTAAGTATACTGCTCATATAGTGTCAACGGAGGCTAGTAGAGTTGATCGATTTCGTCGAGGATTGGTAGCCCTGTTATACCATGTTTTAGTGGCCACTGAGTTTTCTTCTATGGCCAAGCTAATTGATAAAGCTAAACTCATGGAGGCGAGACATAAGGCAGAGAAAGCAGAACGAATGGAAAGGGACCAGAAACAGAAAGGTAGAAATAAGGGACAGGGTAATCAACAGAGAGGCAGTTTTGCCTAGAATAGAGGTACGGAATAAAATTTTACTATTTCTACTCCTTACTAGCCTCGAGGAAGTGGACTGAGTCAGGTTCGAGCTGGTAGTGTTTCAGTCGCTTCAACACCCGGTAATACGGGTACTTATAGAATTGGGCAATGGAACTGAGTCTTTCCCATATGTACCTTATGTGGAAGGCCACATAAGGGAGAGTGTCGTAGAGCCTCAGGTGCATGTCTAAAATGCGATCAAATCGGGCATTTTATTAAAGATTGTCTACAGACAGTCAATCAGAAGGTAGTCACAGCAGTGTCGCAACCCACTGTACAAATGAATCGACCTGATAATCGTGGGCAAGGAGGGCGAGGACGAGGTGCAGGACAATCCTCGATTAATGTCAAAGCCAAAGAAGGAAGAGATAGAGGAAGAGTATATGCTCTCAATCAACAGAAAGCAGGAACTTCTCATAATGTTGTTATAAGTACTATTTATGTTCAGTCTTTAAATGCTAGTTGTTTGTTTGATTCTGGTGCGATGCATTATTTTATTTCACCTTATTTTGCAAAGAGGTTAAGAAAGAGTAGAGAAATTATGCATGAACCATTAATTATCACCATGCCATTAGGGGATAATGTGATAGTAGATCAGGTATATATAGATTGTATGATTGAAATTGAAGATAGGAAACTCCCTGTAGATTTGATGGAACTGGAAGTTTTAGAATTTGATTTATTTTAGGAATGGACTAGATGTCCAAACATTATGCTCATATAGATTGTCATAGTAAAAGAATTGATTTTAAAGGTGATGATGGGCAGGAGTTTAGATTTCAAGGGAATAGAAGTAACCTTTCTATGAACTTTATTTCAGCCATAGGAGCGAAGAGGATGTTAAAGAAAGGTTGTCAAGCATTTTTGGCACAAGTAATGGATACCACTAAGGTAGACAGTGACGCCAAGAAGATTCCCATAGTGAAAAATTTTTCTGATGTTTTTCTTGATGATTTGCTGGGAATGCCGCCGGATAGAGAAATCGAGTTTTCGATTGACCTACTACCTGGAACCCAACCGATATCGATACCACCTTATCGGATGGCACCTTCAAATTTAAAGGAGTTGAAAATTCAATTGCAAGATCCACTTGACAAGGGTTTTATAAGACCTAGTAATTCTCTGTGGGGTGCTCCAGTTCTATTTGTTAAGAAGAAAGATGGATCCTTTAGAATGTGTATTGATTATAGACAGTTGAATAAAGTGACAGTAAAGAATAGATATCCTTTGCCAAGGATTGATGATTTGTTCGACCAGCTACAAGGAGCCAGTCATTTCTCAAAGATCGATTTGCGATCAGGTTATCATCAGCTCAAAATCTGGAAGGAGGATATTTGTAAAACTACGTTCAAAACTAGATACGGTCATTATGAGTTTACTGTGTTGCCGTTTGGATTGACCAATGCACAAGCAGCTTTTATGGACCTAATGAACCAGGTATTCAAACCTTTCTTAGATAGGTTTTTGATCGTATTTATAAATGATATCTTAATTTACTCAAAGAGTAAAGAAGATCACGAGGAGCATCTAAGAATAGTGTTACAGACTTTGAGGGAGCATAAGCTTTATGCCAAATTATCAAAGTGTGATTTTTGGTTGGAGCAAGTATGTTTCCTTAGTCATATGGTGGGTAAGGAAGGAATTAAAGTAGATTCTAAAAAAGTGGAAGCAATAGCGAATTGGCCTCGACCCATAACTGTCACAGAGATAAGAAGTTTCTTAAGATTAGCGGGTTATTACTGTCGATTCATAAAGGATTTCTCGAAGATAGTGACACCATTAACGAGGCTTACCAGAAAGTAAGTGAAGTATAAGTGGGATGAAGCTTGTGAAGAGAGTTTTCAAAAGCTTAAATATTATTTTATTTCGGCTCCAGTGTTAGCTCTACTCGAAGGAAATGAAGGTTTTGCTATATACTGTGATGCCTCGAGAATTGGTTTAGGATGTGTGTTGATGCAAAATGAAAGAGTCATTGCCTATACATCTAGGCAATTAAAGAGACATGAAGTGAATTATCCTACCCATGATTTAGAAATGGTAGCAGTTGTCTTTGCTTTAAAAATATGGAGACATTATTTGTATGGGGAGAAATGTGAGATATATACTGACTATAAGAGCCTTTAGTATATTTTGAAGCGAAGAGACTTAAATTTGAGGCAGCGGCGATGGGTAGAATTGCTTAAGGATTACAATTGTCAAATCTTCTATCATCCTGGTAAAGCTAATATGGTAGCAGATACCCTTAGCAGAAAGTAGATGGGCAGTCTTTCTCATATAGTGGCCCTAAGGAGGCCTATAGTGAGAGAGTTAAAACAGATGTTCAATGAAGGCTTGCGATTGGAGGTGAATGATTCGCATGTATTGTTGGCTCATTTCCAAGTGAAGCTGAAACTAATTGATGAAATTAAAACCTCTCAAAGTCAAGATCCTCAATTGGATAAGATTAAGGAAGACTTGGAGAAGGGACAAGCTCCAGAGTTCAAAATGGATGAAGATATTCTGAAATGTGGCAATCAACTTTGTGTGCCAAATGTAGAAGGGTTAAGAGAAAGAATTTTGAAGAAGGAACATCAAACTCCTTACAGTGTACATCCGGGTGCCACTAAAATGTACCACGATGTGAAAGGTTCGTATTGGTGGTCGGGATTGAAGAAAGATGTGGCGAATTTTGTTGCTTCGTGTCTCACCTGTCAACAGTTGAAGTTTGAGCATCAACGAACTTCTGGGTTACTTCAGGGATAAAATTGCCAGAGTGGAAGTGGGAACGTGTTACTATGGATTTTGTAGTAGGATTGCCGAAAACGATGAAAGGGTATGACTCCATCTGGGTTATAGTAGATCGATTGATGAAATCGACACATTTCATTGAAGTAAAGACTACGTATACTATAGTTGATTATGCTCGTATTTATATTAATGAAATTATGCGATTGCATGGGGTTCCGCTTTCGATTATTTCGGATCGAGGTACTTAGTTTACTTCGAGATTTTGGCAAAAGTTACAAGAGTCACTGGGAATGCAACTTGATTTCAGCACTGCTTTTCATCCACAAACGGATGGACAATCTGAAAGAACAATTCAGACACTGGAAGATATGCTTCGTATGTGTGTTATAGACTTTGGAGGTAGTTGGGATAGGCATCTACCACTTGTTGAATTTGCATACAATAATAGTTATCATTCCTCTATAGGAATGGCGCCTTACGAAGCATTGTATGGTAGGAAATGTATGTAACACCCCAAGGAAATGTTAGATCACCAGAAACCTAGAAATCAGGAAATTAAGAATAGTATAGAATTATGAAGATGAGAAATTAAGGTATAGGTTAGTAATCACGAAATCGGTAGGATAATAGCTTGTAGTATTTTTTTTAAATTGTATCTTGAATAAATTTATTAGGGATCTATCCAAAGATAATAATAGAAACCCAAAATAAGAACTAAAAATATTTGTAGACTTGAGGTAGGATGTAAATGAAAACTTTGATTGAAAAGGGGGAGCAAATGGAAATTTGCCTTAAAGAGATAATTATGACTATTTTTGACCAAAAAAAAAAAAAAAAAAAAGAAATTAGCTAGGGAGGCCGGCCATTAGATGGCCATCAAATGGCAAATTGATTGCCAAAAATGCTAGGAAGAAAGAAAATCAAAAATAAAAAAAATATATATATATAAAGAAGAAGTAAGAAGAAAAAAATCATTATCTTCAAATTTTGAATCTTCCAAAAGAAAAGAGAGAAAGAAAAGAAGAAGAAGAAGAAGAAGATCGAGCATCAAGAAGAAAAAAAAGAAGAAGAAGAAGAAGAAGATTGAGCTGTTTTTAAAATAAAACAGCGTGATTTTTTTTTTTTTAAATAAAATGGTAAGTTTTGGACCCAGGTCCATGGTGCAAGGTGGACCTGGGTCCATAATATAAATTGCCTGTATTTTGTATGTATTTTATTTTGTTGATTTTTCTAAATATGTATGTATTTTTTTTTTTATATTTTTAACTTTCTTTAGTGTTGTATAAAATTTGTATTAATTATTTGTATAATATATTCAGTTAAGTAATGAACTATAAATTAACATAACTATTAAATAAAATTAAAAAATTAAATTAAATTTTTAGAGATATTTGTAATATTATTAAGTCAATATATATACTAAAATTCAACCATTGCAAACATATTTCAAAAAATGACCCTTAAAAAGCAAGCATGCCTCCCATTAACTTAATATACAAAAAAAAATTGCTAATATCCAAAATTAAAAAGAAATTTTTTTATTAAGTTTGAGTCTTAAAAAAATAATGATGTACTAAGTATATATATAATCAAAAAAATAAAATAATTGTTAATGTTAGGTTTATAGGAGAATAAAATGTCACGACCCAACTTAGGAGTCGCGACTGTCTTAGGGTATGGTTAACCATCATGACACCCAACACCCGTAGAACACACTCACTCCTACAATCTAACGAAAATCCGACAGAGTGCTGGTTAAACATAACTCATATTCCAAAATACGCAACCTTCACATAAAACTAACACTTCAAATAACAATTCTTTATATCCTCAATTTCAGATACAATATCACATTCTCATGCCAATACAAATCCTCTCAATGTTATCTTATATAAAACATTAGTCAATATTGGACAGACATCTTGGTCTCAATATATATCAATTTTAAACTCATTATGTGTCAATCATTTATTCACAGTACATCAATCATAAACTCATAATGCAACAAATACCAAATACAATTATTATATATCTTTTTAGCAGAAATCAATAATTTAGAAGCGGAGTGCTTCCCACATTATCACGTCCCACTTTTGGAATATAACGGTCATAGGGCATGGGCAGGCCTAAAACCATCGAAAACTCGTAGAACTCGATACACTAACAACTAAGCAGTACTTCAGTAGAGTGCCAACAATACATATAACACTATCGAAAATCCAAAACCTGTAATCAAAATACACTTCCAAATTTTTACTCCCTTATATCCTCAACTCCATTACTAATACAAATCCTCCCACTATATTTATCATACATATTGACATATATTCAAGGTCTCTTTATATCTTAACTTTCATATTATTAACCAATTGTATATGTTGACCTTAGTGGTGTAATCCAACTAAGTCAATCTCAAATTTTGATCTTGGCAATCAAGTTGAATTGATCTAACATTTCAACTTAGTGTATTTTTCAGATAAAATGACTTATTAAGTGCTTGAGAATGAAGAACTTAGAGAATTCTCTAAGTAGTCTGCCTGACCTGTAAATTGCGTTCGCAACCATCATATTGCGCCCGCAACAGATAAGTCGCACCTGCAACTGACCTATAGCGAGCGCTACCAAACCATGAGCCAAAATGATCAATTCATCCAGTAGCGTTCGCGGTCACTCTCACGAGCGCAACAAAGAGCGCGATATACATATTGCGACCGAGATATATATGTTGCGATTGCAACATTCATAAGGCTGGAATTCAAGTACAACGGTAACATCTGCAGCAAACGGGATTATGCCACGTGGCAGTAACCGTTGGGACCATTTGAAGATCGCGACCGCAATTTTGTCATAGCGACCGCGATTAAGCAATAGCGAGCACAATATTGGAATTGCGAGCGCAATTGCACTCCGACCAGCATTAAATGCAGGATTTGTTACTATAGCAAGCAGATTTGGTTATGATTTATTTGTAACAGCTCTTTTGATGGGTGATCACTATAAGTACCCCATCAAAATGAGTTGAAGACACCAATTAATCATCCAACAACCAAACTATTGCAAATTTATTTCTCAAAGCTTTCAATTTTCTCTAAACACTTTGTGTGTTTGTTGTAAGAGCATTCATTGCTCAAATTGAAGGAAGGGTTGGAGCCAATACGCAGCGGAAGCTTAAATGCGATTGGGTGGGGTGAAATCTCAAACATTTTAAAATTTCACTTCATCCATTATTGGTCCAAACTTGATTCAAGCAATCAATTTAATTTGTGTGTAAAACACATATGCATACAAAGAAAAGAATTGAAGATCAAAAGAACAAAGAACAAAGAAATGTTATTTCATAAAGAACAAAGAAAAGAATTTGAAGATCAAAAGAAAAATTGAAGAAACAATTTCTTCATTTTTCCTTTCAACTCATTCAAATCTCTAATCAAATTGTTTCAAAAGAAAATTTGAATTCATTAATAGTATTTGTT